>PNEN01000540.1:21536-65749 GCA_002933655.1 Cercospora berteroae | reverse complement strand
AGAGAGAGAGAGAGAGAGAGAGAGAGAGAGAGAGAGAGAGAGAGAGAGAAACCATCGGACACAATCGACAGGACCTCTCCTCCCTCTCTCCTCCGTCAAGAGCAAGATCAAGATGTCTGGCCCCAATATCCACCCCTCTCAAACCTGTCTCCGCTCCCTCTGCCACCACTCCTCCATCTCACATCTCATGTACAAAAAAGCTGAGATCAGAGAACATCTCAAAAAGATGGAAGAGATGGTGAGTGAATTGGAGACACGCGGTTGGGAACCAAAAGAGAATGTGGAGTTGAAGGATTTGGCTTTTTTGCCGGAGAGTAGGGTTGTGGAGGTTTATGAGAGGGTGGATGGGTTTGTGAAGAGTGTTGTTCTTCTTGATGGGATGAAGAAGAGTGCGTCGCTCCGGGGGAAGAAGGGTGGCCGTGGCGTCGGGGGCTGGAAAGGGAGGGTTTTGGGGAAGGTATTTGGGAGGAAGGAGAAGAAGGCCGACGCTCTCCGGAAGAAGGAGACGGCTGAGGCGACGAGGTTGGCGAAGCCGAAACCGATCAGGTACTGCCATGAGACGAGACAGGTTTCGCAGGACGCGATCGATTTGGCTGGGTTGAGAGTGAGGTTGGTGTGTTTGGAGAAGCGGTACGATGAGAAGAGGATGGAGAAGTGGCCGGAGGGCACGATTTTGGTTGAGCAGAGGTTGTGTAGGGAGATGCCACTCCTTGACGACGTCGAGCCTGATGGTGACTCTGGGGTGGAGATGGGGACTGAGGCGACTGGTAGGCCTGAGGGGGAGTTGCCTGGGGCGTCGACGTCGGTGGGACAGGATGGGGTTGAGGCCGACGTGGCGCCTCTCTTTTGCGTTCAGCTATACGATGCTCCCTGGAGTGACGACGAAGCCTGAAGGGATCGCGTAGGACAGACGGAGACAATCGGGATAGCATTGTAACTCCAATCCCATAGCTTTGTCCCAAGTCGTAATGTCGGCTGACGCGTTGGCATGGTTCATTTTCCTCTTTCTGAGGTACTGAACGAAATATGCCGTGAAGAAAGGCACCTTCATTGGCTGTCAGTATCGCTATCGTGACTTAAGGTCGCTCACTCAGGAGATGAGGCCATGGATCAGGGTAGCGAGTAGCTTTTCTGATCAACTGTGTACGCGAACGGATTCGTGAGGTTCTAGCAATAAGTACCTTCAGCAATTTTCGCCACCTCAGCTCTCCGCTACGTGACTATGATGTTCGCGCATCCATGTGGCGAAGCGATGTTCTCGCGGAGCAGGGGATATCCGGAGACATGGAGTGGCGCAGAGGCAGTGAATGCAGAGCACGTGCATCGCTCTGAGAGCAGAAGACGTTCGACGCTGACGAGGGTCGCTCGAAGGCCTCCGGTCTCGCAGCAGCATTACCCGAGACAGTGCGGACGATACGGATAGTAGGCAGAGAAGAGCTCAGTGTCTCTGTGCCATAGCCTATTCCTGGTAACCGTCACACGCTTCCCGCGCGCTATGTTGATCATGCCCAGCCGGATTCAGGGTTTGCAGTGAAGCCAATGCCAGAGCTCGAAACTAGGTCTCTCCGGGATGATCATCCGAAGCTCCCGTTTGGTTGCTGCTTCGTCGTGGTATGAGACTGGAGAGGAGCTGTCTGAGACAGTAGGAGCTCATGACCGTGATGCTGCAATACGGCGGCAAGAGGTGTACGAGGAGGAAGGAGCAGCGTGGCGCAACGGCGGTGGTGGTGGAGAGCGCGGCCATGGCAGTCGTGATCGATGCATCGTCGGAGGACTGTGTCGCCGATGGCATTGATACAGAAGGACAAGGAGACATGGAGACTACCCGTGTGTGCATAGGCTTGGAGAACGGCGAGGTGATGGGGAGCAAGAACAGGCGATGCGCGTGTCCAGTGTCCACAGCAAGTGCCCAGTGACGACAGACGCGCAGCAGCAGGAGGCAGAGCAGGCCCGGCCCGGCCCAATTCTCCGAAGTTTACGAAGTGTACAGCCAACCTTCATCGCGGCTACAAGAAAGCGGGCACGGATTCCCCTTCACCCTCACATCGAGGAGCGAGTGTGCTTGCCGGCGTCGTCGTGCAGACGTTCTGCACATTCCCCTCGACCGCCGCGTGGTGCTGGCACAACGCGACATTGATATCTTCCGGAGCAGATTCGCCGACGGTGCTGGCCCCACTAGCCGAAGACCGGCTGTTCGGGCCTTGTCTCCGGCTTTGCTCGATCCACCGCAGTCGGCAAACTCTCGTCGCTCGCAGGCGGACGGGCAGTCACGCCAACAACAGCTGAGCATCACGTCGCGACAGCAGCAACGCCCGCCGCGCCGCCATGGAGTCGGCACTGCAGCAGCCCCCGTCGCCGGATGATGTCGACGCTGCAGCGCCGCACAGTATCGCGACTCCCGACGGGCAACTCAAACGGAAGAGGCAGCCCCGAAACAGTGCCTGCCAAGCATGTGCTGCGCTCAAGGTATGCACCATCCACCGTATCCGTGGCGAGAGAGGAGCGCCCCGGCCTGATTCGTCGACAGATGAAATGTATCGCGACGCCCACTGGTCGATGCGAGAGGTGAGTTCTTCGATACATGTTCTGTGCGTGCGTAATCCAGCAAAGCTTCGTCGACCGTGGACTTCCAACCACAACATGACCCAATCCTCGCCGCCAGCAGGGGCACTGCATACTGCCCATTGCAGTGCGCACTCGCTCGCCAACGCCGCGATCGATCCTGTACCACATGCTCCCAAAGTCACCGTCGTGGCCGAAAGTGGTGCGCCTTGCTCCTCTGCCCACCATGCACAATCCCTCCACCACCGACCGCTCCTGCCATGTTGCTTCACGATCTCCGCGACCCACCGATGAGACTTCACGCTGATCACGATGGGCCAGGTGCCATCGCATGGAACGAGAATGCATCCCCGCCGTTCCCAAAGCACGAAAGCGCCGCACCGCCAGTAACGTCGGCGAGTCAGAGGGCATTCCATGGGGAGAGTTTGCAGGTCCTTCAGCTTCGCACTCAGGCCCACCGCCCAAGTTCGACCTACCTGTGGGGAATCATCCCGAATATCAGGCGGATCGCAGTAACCTCCTGTCCCGGCATGACCTCTCACACAACGACAGCAAATCCTTCATTGCACTTTTCGCGCGGGGCCTTGGAAACAGTGCTGTGAGTCAATGTCGAAAGTACCCGATGCATGTGGATAAGACGCTGACACGTTTCACAGGCATGTGAAGAGTTGCTCCGCGGCGTCGACTACAACTTCGTGCACAAAGCCCTTACCATCTATGCACAGTTGACACCATATTTTCCATTCGTCGAACTTCGGCCTGGGGCAGACATCATCCGCATGGTCGCGAGTCGACCAGTCTTGACCCTTGCCATTTGCACAGTATCGTCGGGGGCGCATCTGGAGCTGCAGGATCGTCTGACTCAGGCATTTCGTTATGCCTTATCTTCCAAGGTTTTGTTAGGCGGGGAGCGGAGCATGGACGTACTCACCGGTCTTCTTGTTTTTCTGGCATGGTATCACCAGTATAGGTCTCAGCACCACTTCTACCAACAGCTCTCACTCTTGGCGGGGATAGCAGCAGACCTGGGGTTATACAACAGATCTTACCTGCCCCCAGAGGACCCATCGAGCAACGTAGAGCGCGATCGGGCGTTTGTCGGTTGCTATTACCTCTGCGCCAATCTGTCAGCTATTGGATTCGACAGGCCAAATCCCATGCGATGGACGAATCATCTTCGAGCTTGCGCAGAGAGTGCTGCTGCGGCAGGCGGTATGCCATCCGACAGGGCCCTTGTGGCTGTCCTGGAGCTAGCTTGCGCCATCGATGAGATGGAGGATGGCCTTCGACAAGCCACGGATGGTCGGGATCCGATATCGCCGCAAGTCATAGATGGCTACACAAGAGCGGCAAGTCAGCGACTCAAAGCTTTGAAGCGAGAGTTTCCATCACTAGGTGGCACTCTAGGATTCGCAGCATCCAGCATTCATATCTATCAGCGGCAACTGCGAGCTGGCCCCAGTCCGGAGTCATCAATGCTCATACAATGCGCTTGCAGCGTAAAGGAATATGTGGACGAACTCCTGGCCCGACCTCCTGCGACGCTGCATCAGATGTCGTCTGTCGATTGGGCACACATGCTGGAAACATTAGTTCTCATGTCGCGCGTATTTCGGCCGCCGCCAAGTGCTGGTGGATGGGAGGCAGGTGCTCTTACCTCGATGCTGCAACGAGATGTGGCACTCGAATCTGTCATCGCACACATGGAGAATGCACCCCAAGCTGACCCATTGGCGCCACGTCATGCGTCTCTACTGCTCACCTTCCGTAACCTGTGCGAAGCGATCAAACGCGGTTCTGCTGCTGGCGGGGGACCTGCAGGACGACGTGCACAGCTCAGCTATTTCGGCAGCGGTGTGCTGGAGCCAGCTTTCTGGGACAATCTCGCCGGTGTGTCGTGACAGCGAGACGGTGTTGCGTGTTCCAATAACGACTGGACTTCCCGGCGGCTCCCGCAGACCGCGGCCGATGTCTAGCCAACTCTCCGGAAACACGACTGCTAGGCCGAACACGAAGCAAAAATGCCGTGGGCAGCACATGTGACTGAGCGAAGCTGTCGTATGGGGTATACGCACGACAGTGATTGAAGAATTCGTTGTTGAATATGCAATCTTTGCTTACGACCCAGAGTCGGTACAGCATTGACTCAAAACAGCAATGAAACTCCACATTAACCGTTCTCTTTCCTCACCTGGGGTACGGAGATCGACGCCAAATATTCCGAGTCGAGGACCGGTCGCGGATCCCGGACCGACCGTTGCTGAAACCGGGGGAACATGCTCATCAGATACCAAATTTAACGTTGACAGCGATTGGAGATCAAATGTCAGCACTCAAAGATACTGGGGGCGAATGATGGCATCATTGGCATACGTATGCAGCTTTGAGCACGTCGTGCGCACTACCCGCTGCTGCTGCTGTTGTCCAATGCCCAACGCATCGAGCACGTGCATGGAGCAAATATCAGGTTGTGCGTAGATCGTCTGATCTGGTCTGCGATTGACACCCTGGAACTTACATTTCATCAGCAATGCAATGCGTCGTACGTGGCACGAAGACCTCTGACCAGCACTACTGAAGACGCCGAGAAAACTTAAGCTTCTCTCACGAACGGTTTTCACATGCTTGAGACCGACTAAAACGGGAAGGGCGCGCGTCGCCATTCACGCCCGTTCTCCTTAAGCAAGGTTTAGGTACGAGTGCAAACGTCTAAATTCGACTGGCCCTGGTCGGTGTTTTTCGGGCACCCTTGACTATGGCCAGCTTGACGTGTTACCTGTCAATTCAGGATAAACGCTTTCTTTCTCTTCGTGCGCGGTTGCTCATACACAGTTTAGGCGCCGCAAACATCAGCTTCTTGCTTTCTCAACGTGTGTGCACTTCACTTTCTTCGACCGAGCCCTTTCTCTCGCTCTTGGCTGGCCATAAACGAGGGATGAACAACAACGGCCATCATCATCACAGATTTGGCAGTAGCACGAGTCAGCTGCCTCTACACCGGATCACGACATCTGATACACACGGAAGGAAAGCTTCACGAAGTCCTTCGCCCGCTTCGAGCATGAGGAGCGACGTCAAAGCCCAATCGCCGCATTATGATAAACGAGACGAATCTTCTTCTGGAGATAAGACCGCTTCGCTCGTGCGGCAACAACGAGAGGCCTCGAATTTGGAACTCTTTTACGACCTTTTCTTCACGGCGAATTTGACGGTTTTCACTGCGGTGCATGAGGTTCGGGATTCGGAGACTTTGAAGCAGTATGTGGGGTTCTTTTGCATGTGAGTAAACTTTTCTTCTTGTTCTATGTGGTGTGGTAAGGTTATGAGAGGGAGGGTCTGGGACTGGATCTGAATTTGGCTGATTTTGATGACAGATTGTGGTTCACTTGGTATCAAGTTAGTCTCTATGATGTTCGGTTTGCGTCCGACTCACTATTTGAGCGGATTGCCAAAGCTGTGCAGTTCTTGGTTATGATTGGGTTTGCGGTCGTGGGACCCAAGTATAATGTGGGCGGAGCGAAAGAGCAAGCTGAAGATGATGCTGATGGGACGACTTCAGAGGGGTATTTCGTGAGTGCAGTAGTATTCTTGCTGTATTGCCGTTGCGTGCTGACGTGGCTTCTAGAAATCATTGTCGATATACCTCATGATTAGCCGGATGATGTTAGTGTTCCAGTACATTCAATACATCTGGCTTAATCGACGGAATAAGCAGGCATACTTGCCCATATCGCTCATCGCTGCGACTTATTTCGTTGCTGCCATGGCATACTTTGGACTGATCTGGACTTTTCGGAGCGTGGAAGAGGAACATCATACCTACAGGGCCTGGTATGCCATCGCCATCATCGAGACTGTCATCGCCACGACTATTTCGTCTGTCTGGCGGAACATCAGCTTCAAGGGCACGCACCTGGTACAGCGTATGTCGCTCTTGACTCTCATCATCCTCGGCGAGGGAGTCATCGCTCTGGCCACAAAATCTCAGCGTATCGTGCAGTCAGAAGGCGCTCTAGAATTCACCGCCTCAACAGTCGCAAACATCTTCTGCGCAGTCCTAATCCTCTACTTCATCTACATGCTCTACTTCGACGCCCTAGTCGAAGACGAACACATCGGTACAATCATCCAACAAGTCTGGTCCATCCTCCACTTCCCCCTCCACGTCGCCCTCGTCCTCAGCGTCGAAGGCCTCGCCCAATGCATAACCTGGCGCGCAGCCGTCGTCCGCGGCAACATTTTCACAAACCAATACCTTTCATGGCAAAACATGGTCAACGAAGGCCTCTACTCCGAAGTCGGCCTCCAAGTCAACGAAACTGCCCACTACCTCATCTACCGCGGCCTCCTCACCTCCCGCGACCTCTCCGAAACCCTCGAAATGCTCTCTTACGATCTCAATAACGCCGCAAACGCCTCTGCCATCATCTCCAATGGCAACGAACATCCTTTCCTCGCCAAAGACGCACTCTATTGGATCTATTTCACTCTCTACAAAACAATCTACAACATCGCCGGCTTCGACTCTCCTGTTCAACGCACGAGTCTCGAATCCGCATTATCTCCCTGGCCTACAAACGAAACCAACCCTTCAGGCGTGGACTCGGAAAAAGTCGATTTCGGCTCCCTATCGACTTTCACCGACGTCCTCCAATCCACTCAAACCGCAGCCGGAGTTTTCAACCTCACATACGTTTACTTCTTCACTTCCATCGGCCTCGTCATAATTCTCTGTATGTTAGTCACATACCTCTCGAATCACCGGCTCTTGGTTCAAAAACGGCTTTCGGGAGAATTGACAAGTCGAAAATGGGAATCTCTGAAATTGGGATTTGGAGCATTGGTTGGTGTGGGGTTGTGTTGTACGAGTTTTGCGAATTTGGGGAGTAAGAATGGGGGTGGGGGGTTTGTTTTTAGTCCGTGGGTTGTGCCGAGTGTTATGTTGGGGTTGCTGGTTGTGGTTGTTGTGAGGGGGTGGAAGACGGGTAAGGGGGAGAGGTGGGGGTTTGGGCGGATGGGGAGTTTTTCGGGGCAGGGGGGATGCGGGCCAGATGGGGAGAGGGAAAGGGAGGGGGATGAGGTGGAGTTGGTGGAGAGGAGGGATGGGGTTGGGGATGAGAGGGGGTAGGGGGAGGGTTTAGAGGATAGATGGTTTGGTGGGAATATAATAGATATTTAGATGGTAGAGGGATGGGTAACGAGATCATGAGTATTGCGAATGCTGGCATTCGTGTTCTGGGAAGGTTCTCTATTCCATCGGGAACTTCGCTTGACTCTCCTCTGCGATCAATGTCGTGGTAACTACACCAAGCCTAGCTTGATCTTTCTCTTCCCAGTGCTCTCTTCCGCCTCATCGCTAATCTTCACCTTCACCTTCTGGAACAGCTCAACCTTCGTTCCGGCTCTGTTTCCCTCCTTGATCTCCAGCGAGTACTCCTCAGCATCAAACACACTCTCAGGCTCCCTATCTCCGCCCAGCTGCTCACCACCCAGATCTCTCAACCTGACAAGACCCTCAATTCCAAACCTTGGCACGAAAACCACGAATCCGTTACTGAAGATCCGCATCACGAACCCATCTTCGTCCATCACACGGCCCTTGAGCGCTTGCCCGACGTAATATTCTACACTGGCGCGGCCCGCCATCTGCGCATTGCGATGTCTGACGTTGATGTTCTTACACACTCCTTCAATCTTATGTTTCGACTGCAACGAAGGATCGAGCGGTTCATATTCGATAGCAGCAGCCAACTGTCGGTGCGCTTCCAGATCCGCATATCGTCGAATTGGACTCGTGAAATGTGTATAGATCTCTGATGCGAGACCGTAATGTCGAAACTCTGGGTATGATTGTGTGCCGGAGCAGAAGTATTCAGCGGACATCATGCATCGAGTGGCGAGGATGCGGACAAGCGTGTTGAAGAAAGGTTCTTGTGGGTCGGTGCATGTGTCGAGACTGTCAGCAAGGGCTTTGGAAGAGTCGGATCGAAGTTCCAAATTCTTCTTGACCTTGAGCTGGTTGCTGAGTTCTTCGAAGTTGGTCTTTGGAGGAGCAGCGTGGCGACGAAGGAGAGCGGTCTGTGGGAAGGCGGTATAGTTCTTGCCAGCAACTGAGATGTTGGCGAGTAACATGAATTCTTCAACGAGCTGATTGGTGTCCAGTAGTTGTTTGGTCTTGACATCAACTGGATCAGAGGTCTCGCTCTCTGTTTCGACCCGAACTTCAGGCGATGCCAGGTTCAACGCACCAGCTGCCATTCGCTTCGCTCGCAGCTTCTTTGACAAGAACATGAGATGGCGCATGCCTTGTGTGAGCTCGTCCTGCTGCGACTGATCGTCTATGCGAAGCTGTGCACGTTCGTAGCTGAAAGCCTCTCGAGACTTGATCACACTCTTGGTGAAGTCGACCTTGACGATGTCGGCATTCTGATCCAGTTCCCACAACACGCTGAACGCATATCGTTCGACGTAAGGCTTCAGTGAGCACAAGTCTGTACCTAGGAGCATGGGCAACATGTCGATTCGCTTATCCACCAGGTAGACAGTCGTGCCGCGCAAAGCAGCTTCCTTGTCCATGGCATTGTTTGGCTTGACGAAGTGCGAGACATCAGCGATATGCACACCCACTTCGAAATTGCCATTAGGCAACTTCTTCGCATGCAGAGCGTCATCAATATCGACACAGCCAGGAGGATCAATGGAGCATATGAGCTCCCCGCGAAGATCTTTCCTGCCTCTCCAGCCTGGATCGTTGACATCTGCTGGTACTTTCCAGTCGTGTCCCTCAGCTGGCAAGCAATCTAGCACAGTCTTTGGGAACGGCCTGTACTGAACATCCCACTCCAGCAAGAGAGCTTCAGTCTCGGCACCCTTTGTTTCCAATTCACCCAGACTACGAACGAAATGGCCAACAGGATACCGTGACTCTCTGTCCCAGGAGTCGATAGTGACCAACACACGCTTTCCAAGCAAATCGCCAGCTTGTCTCGTGCGCACTCTGATCTTCGGGATACGCTTGTCCATTGGTATGAGAAAGACGGTCTGTTGCGCTCGACTTTGCTTGGCTCCTGATTTGACAGAGTCCTTGTCGATGTGTCCCACATATTGTCGCCAATTACGCTTAATGATGCCGACAACTTTTGCGGTCGGCTGAGGTTTGCCCTCTGCCATTTTGCCATGCGCACGCTTGACTTCTTCCTGCAATGCTCTTCGCTCTTGTACCGAGACCACACCTTCATTGCTACCATCCTCGACTTCTGCGTTGTCGTTTTTGCCAATGTCTTCCTCTTCAATGACCTTACTCGAGGGGGCTTTCCATTGATCTCTGGGGAGGACCTCGAGCACCACGACATCTCCAGATACTGCACGATTGCTATTCTCGCGTCCTTGGATGATGAGAGGGCGATCGAATGCTGGAACGTGCACTGTTCCCTCCAGATAGTTGTATGGTGATACGCTGAATGTACCTTGATGCATAGTCCCGTTCTTGACACCAGTGAGCATTGCGGACATGGAGATGTAATCAGGGTAGAGCAACTGTGTTTTGGCATCTCGTGCTGCGCGCTGATCGCGACTTGAAGCAACCATATCAAGCAGTCGGTCTGCTTCTGGGAAACTGGATACATAATCATGTAGGTTAGTGGCGACCACACCTTCCTGCTGGGCCTTACGTAAACTGTCCTTGTCATCGGACAGCATCACAATAGCAGGAGCTCGAATGCTCTGACGAGCTTTGGCAGCTTTTTGGAGATGCTCTGAGTACCATTCACAGGCTTTGCGGATTCCGCGATCATTGCGATCATTGATGGTCTCGCCGGGCTCCCTTGTGGCGTAGGTCTCCAAACGGAAATCGTTGAAAAAGACATAGAATCGCTTGCCGTCATTCTTGGTCAAAGCAATGAGTCTGTGGTATAACGGTAGTGACCGGTTCTTGACCTCCTCCAGTACGGTCTGAAGCACAATGACATCTTGCACCGTGTTTTCGGCCTCGAAGAAGTCCATGGCATTGAGGAAGGCATTAGTATCAGGAACCAAGTAGTGCCCTCCCGGATAGAGCTTAGTACCAGCTGGTGTGGCAGAAAGTACGAATGGCTCCTTTTTGCCATTGAAACCTGCTGGCGCGATGTCGATGCATTCGGTGCACAGATTGGAGGAGCATGGTATGTCTTGGCGGAGGTAGAGCTCGCGGACAACTTTTTGGACCTTGCCTGATTTGAGCGTTCGCAGGTACGTCTTGCTGCTCAGGGTCGTGCCCGAGCCGGTCGACGCGTACGACCTCTTGAGCGAAGTCATGTCGTGTCGAACTGGTGATGATTGGAGCGCTGATGGGTTGATGCTGTTGTGTTTGAAGTCGGCCGAGAATTCGATGCCATGCGCCACAGTTGCGAGTGGCACGTGACCGTGCGATCGGCACAGACCGGACCCTGCATTCCTGCATTCGCCACTCCTCCACCACAGCTGACGTGCCTTGTTTGGCTGTGCCTCTCTTGACTCCTCTCTTCCTACATTGACATCTCAACTCTCGTGCTGAGCACATTCCACAATCACCATGCCGCCAGGGCTGCATGCGTGGCACAGCCTCGTGGCTCGCCACGCGAAGAGCCTCAAGGCTGCCTTATCGAAAGGCTTACGGGCCATCGATGCTCAAGTCAGCGGTCAGCGAGCAGCTCAACTCGAACCCATCTTCGCCCGAAACGCACCGAAACAACCACTTCATCCACTAGCACGCATTCGACAGAGCCAATCTCGCCATTACTCAACTGCTCAGCGAATATACAAGACCGTTCGTGAGTTTTCTTCTGCTGGTAGCAAGCCTGGCGTCCCCTACGATCGTGCCTCATTCCCGAAGTCGAGGATCGGATCCTATGTGCAGTCCTCGTCGGGACGAGCACCATTCGCTTCGACGCTTCGTCCCAACCTGACTGGCGGGACACTTGGTCGTACAGCAGGCGGATACTCGCACGGCGGCGGAGGCGGCGCCAGATACTTCAGCCACGGCCCAGCTGTGCAATCTCAAGTTGTGCAGAACGTGTCGCAGGCTATGCGTGCTTTCTTCATGCAAGGCCAAAAGGCACAGTACGATGGATTGAACAGCAATGGCAACAAGCGCTTCAAGGCTGTGTCTGCTTTGCAGGAAGAGACCGGCCGCAAGATGCGCTCCGTGCCAGCTGCCACACCTGGTTCATGGATCGACTTCCACGTCAAACCAACTATCACCGCACTCACTCCTTTGAGCTCCGTCGTCGGCTACACCATGTCTCAGACCACCGAGAAGCACAACCTGAACACCGAAGGCCTCCTCGATGTTCTGTCTGTTGACTTCTCGCGAGCGCTCAAAGATTTAGCTGCAGTGCTCAACGATCTCAAACGTCTGTCAGCGCTCGGGGACTTACCAATCACATACCAGAAGGATCATTTGCGAGTCCACTTTCCTGGCTGTGACGCCGAGACCGTAGAGCATCTCTGCTCTGAGCTGAACGTCCAGCGAGGCACAGTCACCCAAGACCCAACATTCGACGCCTTCGCTGGAACGGAGATAGCCTTGCTCTTCCCATTTGCTCCTAGCAATGACCCGTCAGCCATGAGCGAAGAATCCTGTGCAAGCGATCTCTACGACTACCCGATCAAACCGATGATGGCATCCCAAAGGCACGTTATAAGTCTCGATGATATGCTGTCGGGCAGCCCAGCATACTCTACACAATCGGACACTGGCTTCGAGGACATACTTGAAGAAGAGCAGTATTCCAATCCCTGGCTATCCTCGCCGGATTACCAGTCGGTGCACTCCGGAAGCTATGGATCGAACAAACACGATCCGCTGGAATATCAAGGCTTCGAAGGAATCTATCGATTCATCGAAGAATTGGATTCGGTCCGGAGATAATGGGTGTCCCGTCATCCAGCATCACGATTGCATGAATAACAGAACTTGGCTACACCAGAGGCTTCAGAATGATATCCCCACTCGCGCGTTGCTTGCATTTCTTATCATAACACTACCACGAAGTTCATATGGCTTGGACAACAGTTGCGTGGTATTTCCTATGTAGTCTGAGGATGAATCAAGGCAATTTGAAATAGTTTGGCTGCTCTCACGATTCTGCCCGTTCTCGTTCCTTTGCTTGAAGCTTGCCATCTTCACAGCAACTCTTATGCCACCACTCAAACTTGCTCCCACATTGGGTCAGGCAACCATTCATTGGCCATGCACACCCACCCGCCACATTTCTGCTTGCTTGCCTGCTTGCCTGCTTGCCTGCTTCGGCTCCTACACCCTCGCACCAAGCACACTTGACACCCTTCTGCATTTGCCATCACACTCCCCCCAGCTGAGTCTACACCGGAAGTTTAAATCCAGTCATGCCTGCTTGCTTAATTGCCAATGCCGTCAGCCGTACCTGTTGTCACACCTTCACATCTGCAGCAACGCCACACGGCTGCACGTTTTTGTAACTAATTACTCTTTTTCCTTCCCGCGTGGTGGCATGGCATGGTACTGGTGATTGATTGTGAGTTTTCATCGTGTGCTAACGCACGAGCACGAAAGCAAGTACCACAAGGCACCTCAAGCGCAAGCGCAAGGTAGAGGTGAAGATATGCAGGTATCCGCATGGGCATGCCGTGACTGGCCGGGTTTCCAGACCCTAAGTTACATCTATTCTGAAGAGTTCTGGAATGCCTGTGTGCTGCGTACTACGTGTCAGTGTGTCAGAAAAGCCGGACACGCACAGTTCCCGAGCTGCTGCTGCAATGCAAGTATGACTTGCGGCATCACGCACGACATGACACGATGCATTGCCAACGCAGAGAAGCAACAGGCACATACGGCAAGCCGCCACCATGTGCTGCTGCTGCGTGTTATCTGCCGCGGCACATCTTTAATCTTTCGGTTTGCGAAAGGAAGAATTGGGGTGGACGAATTGGCAGTTGCCTTCGTTGCCACGTCAGACACCATCTTCAGCGCAGATCTTGCTCTTTCGGAGAATTTTGTCAAAAGGATCTGGGGTTGAAGATGTCAGAGGAACGGGAAGATTAAGTTTAGAACGGGACCCAGGTTGCTTGTGCAGCGTGAAGAAATGTCGCGAGGATGGTGAAGATGGAAAAGTATATGTTGACTTCACTTCAGCCCTCGTTTGCCTTCTATAGCTAGTTTCTGCTGCTGCTTTGAGCACGAAACGCTTTCGAGGGTGTGGTCACTGTGGTGCATCTCATGATGAGGGTGTTGTAGTGGCGATTCTCGCTGCCGAAGGACAAGGCTTGCTGTGTGCTTCAAGCTGGCCTGACTGGTATGCATCGATCAAGGCTGACGTGCCAACAGATTTGGACCTCTCCGGAATACGAGACGCAGTACCAGGAATAGACATCGACACCCCGGTGGGCAAGTGTCGAACTCGTTGCCTGGAAGGAATGACGCGATTCTTGCAAGAGCCCGATTGATACTGGCGTTCGGGAGGAGTGAAGCTCGAGGCAGCTGACACGGCACGGCCGACTGAGTGCTTCGTAACATTTGCGCCATTGCAAAACCTACCTCAATTGCAACCGGAACAGGCACTCAACACTCGGCGGATCGTCTTGGCTCGACAGCTACACGTACGACACCAATTCGACATTCTGTTTGAGGCGCCCACTACAACCGCAAGGCGTGCTAGACGTTGCAGTATGGAGTCGCAAGAAGACACTAGGCAACTGCGTGCATACACCTCGTTTTTGCCGCCGGATTCCGAGACTTCGCCATCGCAGGTGACACGTTGCTTTGCCACCCGTATAGCGCGTGGACGACCTCGTGTCGACGTCGGCGGTAGTTGTGGTAGTGAGGGTGTAGCATGGGTGATGGACAAGTTGGGCATCCATGGGGACAATGACCTCGTGCCTCACTAATTGCGAGCGCCTCCAGGACAACGCGTATCGAGACGTCCGATCTTGCTCGTTCCTGTGTGCTGAGCCCGAGAACAGATTCGTGGAGTCGCCCTTGTTTGACAGCTAAACAAGCAACTGCACGGCGGCAGCTTCAGCGACCATGACTCGTTTTCCCGGAAATGTGCTGCGTTCTATATCTCCTGCACATTGGGTTTCGCGCTACTTTGAGCCCAGGCGCTTTGCGTCAGCGATATGAAAAAAGCTAGAGATCGACCCCAGGGCCCGTGGCCATCACTAAAATCCTTGGATTGCCAAATGGCGAAGTCGAGGCGTAGGACAGATCAAGGTGATGGCACATACCACGGAGTCAACTCCCGAAGCATAATCATTCAATGGATCTCGAATGGGCCGGTGCGGTGTCGTCCATCCTATCAGCAGACCTCGCGCGGCCAATCCCGGGACGTGTCTTCCATAAAGGTCGTGAGGAAAGGCCTCATCTGACATATTTAGCCCGCTAGAGGCCTCCATAATTCGAGATGAAGTCCGGACAGCTTGGATGTAACTTCCGTAGCTCTGCACTTTCTGGTCATGAGAGTCATGAGGAACGGAGATACGAACGTCTTCCGCGGGCTGCCCTGGTCAAGCCTGAACCACATCGTCATTTTCAAAAATCTTACGGATTGTTTGCTGACCTGGTGCATATGTTGGTCGGCTATCTCGGCACCCTCGAACGCTGTTCCCAGACCCCGTGGGACAGGACCATAGAACGAGTAGCTGCAAGGACGGCCCGTTCTTTTGACTTTCGTAAGCTGTCGACCACGCGCTTTCGCTCTTCCTATCATTTTGCACGCGTTGAATTCACGCTTCTCGCTCGCACTCTCGGAATGAATGGGGCAAACAGTTCTCGTTGCATCGGGCACGCCATCATTCGTTCACGTATTCATGGCGGTGAATGGCTCAGGCTGTGGTGATTCGATACCACTTGCAATGATGATGCAGGATACAATGTACCTGTGGAGATGCATGTGATCGCTTTTTCAAAGCCGGCCGAACCCTGGTCCATAGAGAGGTCACCTTGCCCATTATGCAGGCAGATGTGGAGTCGGCCGCACATAGCGTGCTTTGGAGCGCATCTCTTGGGACGACCAGGATTGGAATGTAGCCATCCAATCGTTGGCGGAAGAAAGAGTATTGGCGTATTACGAGCCTGACGGAGTTGGCAATTTTCGTTGGAGGCGTCACCTCTCAGCCTCGCATACCCAACTGAGACAGGCTGTCGGCGCATGAGCGCTCGATTGCGCAACGCGTCCGTCCGCTGTCGTTCGTCCGTGAAATGGGTTTGTTGCGGTTCGTCGGGCTCGGTAGGGAAGCCGAAAGTCAGTTCGGTCGTGTGATCACACATGTTTTCATGTTACGTCTGCGATTCCCTGTTTCATCCAGTGCATGATCTTGTGGCTCTCTGACATCCTGCTGCTGCCATGCTGCTGCGGGCCGCAAGGCAGAAGGCTGGGCGGCGGGCGAGCAACCAGAGATGCAAGCTGACCGTCTACGCTCCACAACAGATCTTCACCTTGGACGCGAGGCAGAGATGGGCCAGGGCATATCTGTGCATGCTCGCAAGACGCACGGTTCGTGCGCAAGTACCCGAGCAGATGCAGCCATTTGCATTCCAGACGGAGCCAATGATGCCACTCATCGAGCGAGGTGTTTTTGCGCGTGTGATGAAAGCGATCCTGGTTGCTCATGTTTATAGTTCAGGGTGGTGGCCGTGAGGATGAGAGTTACCGGACTTTGGCACGAAGCACATGCTCTCGAGCGTCGCGCCCCAGCACGCAGATCTCCATGGCGGGCATGGCGCCGTGCGGGACGCGCGACGAAGGACAGTCATGTATAGGCGTGTAGCTTCGTGCCGAGGACATCGGGCGTGCAGCTTGCAGCAGGCGTGGGATGTGGATGAGCGTCGTCCACGCGAACGACAAGACGGGCATTTGCATTAACGAATGCACCGTTTGAGCACCGTGGCTGCCGGAGAGGGACGTCACCTGGCAACCCAGAGCGTCATTGGCATGAGTCCATGTGCTGACTCTGCGGAGAGGAGCGCGAGCAGAGCAGCCTGGCCTCGAGGCGACAGATGCTCAGCAGCGACTGCCAGTGGCGAGAGACAAAGCGCGGGAGGGCATGAGCTGCCACCGGCCCCTCGTTGGCGTGCGGGCGCAGCGATTGGCTGGCGGCATCCTGGCACGCTGCTCTTCTCGTCTCCGTCGATAGTGGCAGCGGCGGCGGAGCTTTGTCTGCGATGGTATGGGCTGGTTATCGTTGGAGCTCTCGTCGTCGCCAAGCCGTTTCGGGGGCGCGTCGTGGTCGCGATGGAAGCTGCACTGGGTACATCAAGCTGCACCAGTAGCGGCGCGATCGCTTGTGTCGAGTCCGATATGTGAGCAATCATGCAGCAGTGCCCGCTCCCGCGCGGGCAGATCGCAGATGGGGGACTTGCGGCGGCCAGAGTGGTGAGCAGTGCAAGTATAAGCCACGCGTGCTCCACTTTCCCTCCATCATTCGCTGCTGCGGGTGCCTGTGCAGTTCGCGTGCATTGCCTTCCGTCGTGCCCTCGTCCACCACGGGACGCATTCACTCTCACGATATTACTGTCTTGGACGGCCAGGAGGAAGCAGAGCAGGAAGGAAGCGAACGCTGCTCGCTGCTCAGCCGCAAACGCAAACCGGCTCGGCGATCACGGTTCGTCTGGCAGCAACCTCGACGACACTCGGGCCATCGACGAGCGGCCGACCGCACCTGTTCTGCTCGCCCCTTCCTCTGCCTCGATGCTAGTAGAGCACGGCGTCTGCAAGAACAACACGACACTCGCATCGCGCGCATTGGGCCTGAGCGACTCGCCGTGCCCGCTGCAATTCTGCACGACCTTCTGTACAATCGCTACCGACGCCGTGGCCGAGCAGCGTGCACACGACGAATCACGACGTGCGAGTATAGCACGGCACCGCATTCACTCTGTTGGAAACTGACCGCCTTCGACGTGGCGCGCTGCATTTGCTAAGTGAGTGCCATTTCCCATTTACCCAACCCGAACCTCCCTCCACCATCCCACTGGGACTCACGCAACAATTGCACTTCGCGCGCCTGGTCGTTGGCTCCTCGCTCCACCCGACCCAGCCCAGCGCGATATCCCTTGCAGTTGAGGGCCCAGCGTCTGGCCAGCACGTGTAACCCCAGAGGCCGCCTGAAGAAACGCGCAGGGATTTGGGTCACGGGCTGAAGAGCACCACGACCGGTCAAGTTCTCTGCGTTGCGAACAGGTCGCTGCACTGCGCGAGCAGTGCACATGGACAATGCACACCGCGCGGCCGCCGATGGGCGTCGAAATGGACAGTATTGAAGGATGAAGCTGACTGTGAAAAGGGCAGCCTAGTGAGTGGGGTTGTTCGACTCGCGAGCCGTCTGCGTCATCCAGCCGTTCAAACGCACGTCCCAGCGCAAGTGGATCGCGCTTGCAGACCTTCTCGGCGGATCACCACCATCAGCCCTCACGGCGTGCAGCCTCGACCTTGCATCGACAGCGCCTCAACACCACCGCTCGCGACCTTTGCTGCTGCTTCTGGCCGTCGCGCTCGGCCTACAGGCTTTCTCCAGCCTTCCGCAAGCTTATCTGCGCGCTCGTCAAAGTTTGGGATCGTGCAGCGCTGCGCTCCGTCCCTGGTCGCAGAGCTACGGTCCACTTCGACTTGTCCCAAGTGCGCGCGCGAGGGCAAATTCCCAGGGCACGTCGCTGCTGTCCACTGCCAATACGCGCCAGTCCCCGAGTATCTCCATCGACTCGCCGCCACCGGCGCGCACCTCGAGACACTTGCGCCAGATACAGCGTTTGCTGTGCGACAGGCCCGTACCGACTCTGCGTGCTCCATGCCAGGTAGCGGGATGTGATGCTGGCCGTGTCGCATCGGAGCTTTGAAGCATTATCTACATTACACGCCGGTCTTGACATGGAAGACTCGGGCACTATCAATCCAGCAGCTTTGAATGCGCCCAGTAAGCACTGCCTCCCGCCCGCTCCATCACCATGCGACGCGTCCCCCCGCCGTTCAACAGCGCTCCGCAGCCTGGTCGGGCATTTTGAACAGTATGCTAACTCGTTCCTCCCTTTGCAGACGCCACGAGCACCTCCAACCTCTTGACGACAGCGAGCCCACGCGGCCAGAAGCGTAGTCGAACACCTGATTCCTACGGCACACCCGGAGTGAAACAAGAAGGTGGTATGTACTTGCAAAGATACACAGCGTGTGACAGGTGGAGTCGCATGTGAAGTGGCACCTTCTGTGTGCGCACATGAATGATACTGAGGCAAGCACGCTGACACGCCGCTTCCAGATGACGCCAAGACCAACAAGATACGGAAACTGAAGTCGGAACAAAGCCCTGCACCATCGCCCAACATGTCAATGGCCGTCGGTCACCAGCCGGTGCGAACGCCTCACATGAGGACGTCGTCGCTATCGCACGCCTCTCCAACTCAGGCGTCGCCAACCAGATCCACCCCAGGCTCGATATCAAAACCTCCTGTGGTCAAGGCCCTGCCAACCGTTAGAGACCACACGACAGACCAGCTTGGCCCAGAGGGTGACGAGTACATACCACGAGAGATTGATGAGGCCGGCGAAACCAAAGTGTCCAAGGACGGGTACCCTCTAGGAGAGCGCAAGTACAGATGTCGGACTTTCAACGTCCCCAACCGAGGGGAGAAGCTCTTCATGCTGGCCACCGAATGCGCTCGCGTGCTTGGATACCGCGACTCATACTTGCTGTTCAACAAAAACAGGTCACTTTACAAGATCATTGCGAACCAAGCAGAGAAGGACAATTTGATCCACCAGGAGATCTTGCCATACTCCTACAGATCACGGCAAATTGCCATCGTCACAGCTCGGTCCATGTTTAGGCAGTTTGGTAGCCGTTTGATCGAAGGTGGGCGCCGCGTTCGTGACGACTACTGGGAAGCCAAGGCTAGAAAACAAGGTTTCACAGAGGACGATCCAGCTGGAGAGAAACGCCCAGGAGCCGCCCGGGCTCGAGAGCAGGCTGCAGCAGAAGCAGCTGCAAGTCATGCCAATGCCCTCAACGCTCTTCCTCAAGGGGAAATCATCTACAGTAATGCCGGCATGGAAGCTGGACCGCCAGGTCTCGGACAGGTATCGCTGGCGCCACTGCCCATGATCCACCTACCGAGCGAGGACCTCAGACCAAGTGCATCTGGTGGCATTCTTCGGCCTAGGCAGGAAGTTATAGGCCCAGCTTACGTGGATATCACCAGATCGAGCGCACCGGCAGAGATTATGACGCAAGCTGTGGGCGCAGCGGATTTCAACAAGCAATTGGCCGCGCAACGCCAACACAGGTCGTCTTATCTGACAAACTATTGGGAGCGTCCCCACGAGCAGCAGACGACTGAGGCTCAGACCGAGCAAGCTGGAGCAAGCACCGTGGCCCCGCAGAATCTACAAAGCCCACAATCGGTGGCGCAGCAGCGACAGGACATCCCTCAGGCATATTCGGCTTACCAGAATCAGCAAAATGCAATGCCGTCTCCTGTGCAGACAATGCATCGAGGTGCACCTGCTCAAATTCATCATGGCTCGCCATCTATGGCTGTCGGAGCTCAACACAGGCAGACTCCGTCGTACCCCGGCTACCCATCGAACCAGATGTGGCCACCTCCTCAGCCGCAACCTTCGCCACTGGGCCAGTCGCACATGTCTGGCTATGGTCAACAACCGCAACAGCAGCATCACTCGCAAATGCCACCGCCGCAGATGCCGGGGCAAAACATGAGTTATGCCCAACAGCTCGGCCAGATGAACTCTGCTTATGCAGGCATGAACCGAAGCATGTATCAGCCGAACCCGAGCCAGTATATGGGAGCTCAGACACAATCTGGGCCAGGCCAGCAACCAGGCATGCAAGGCTGGTCCACTCCTGGTAACAGTATGCCCCAGAATTACGGTTACCAATGAAACCTCCTGACTCGAAAATGATCGATGTGACCTTACACCCGACAACTCGGCCAGGACGAAAATACAACACCATCTTCACACTTCTTGTAGATCCTTGCACCGCTCGAGGCTTAACCAGTCAAGCCAGCATTTATTATCCCTGGGGCGGCGTCAGCGCTACTTTCACCACTGCATCACGGTTGTGCAACCACATCATCACACAGTTGCCATGGAACGTCGGCGGTGCTCTCCACTCCGATCAAAAAGAGCAACCATCCGTATCATTCATCAGCTACCACAACGATGCTTTCAGCTTCCTGCTGCTGCGCAATTTCACATCGAATGGAGAGAGAAAGCTATTACTGCTTCCCATGCCCTTTTTGCACTCCTGTATGAGCCATTTGATTTCTACGCACGGCGAACGAGGACCTTCCAGCATGCATGCATCATCAACATCATCAGCTCCCAACCTGCATTAATAACGGCATAGCGGATTGGAAACTTCTTTCTTGTGGCTTGCTTCTTCTTCTTTCTACTTGCTTGGTTTCAAAGTGGTGACGATACCCAGATTGCTTTTTTGAAAACTTCTTTTCGCTTCGCCCTTTGGGTTTTCTCATTCGCGCGTTCTGGATCATTGCATAGACTTATCATCAGTATGGATTGGATGAATGGGATGGAATGGGATGGGGTATGCGAATGCGATGCGAATGCGAATGCGGTGTACTGGGTTAGGGTTAGACAGACGTAGTGGTATGCCAGATCAAGTTCATCATTGCGGTTCCGCTCTCACATAATCGTTGAATTGTTCTATGCCCTACCGCCAACTGAGCTTCGTCTACTTCTTGCCAGCCTGTGACTAGAGCTCCGCGGAATGGCAGCAGAGACATGGAGGTGAAGATTTGAAAAATGTACAACAGAATAACTTTCATCGAACAAATAATCGTCTCATTGTACACATATTCCTGCACATTCTTTTTCCGCTCAACATGGCATGGCGTCTATTTCTTCGCCTTTGGCGCAATCATAAGTTCAGGCCTCACGACCTCATCAAACTTCTCCTCCGACAAAGCCTTCAATTCCATCGCACTCTCCTTCAATGAAATTCCCTTCTTGTGCGCATTCTTCGCCACCTTGGATGCCATATCGTATCCAATGACCGGGTTCAAACATGTCACCAACATCAAACTTTCTTTCATAATATTCGCAATACGTTCCTCGTTGGCTTCGAGGCCGAGGACCAAGTTCTCTCGGAAACTGTTCATTCCATCGGCCAAAAGACGGGAAGAATGGAGGAGGTTGCGGATCATGACGGGTTTGAAAACATTGAGTTCGAAATTTCCTTGTGAACCTGCGAATGTTGTGGCGGCTTGGTTGCCGAAGACTTGGCAGCAGATCATGGTGAGGGATTCGCATTGGGTGGGGTTGACTTTTCCGGGCATGATGGAGGAGCCCGGTTCGTTTTCGGGGAGGTTGAGTTCTCCGAGACCGCAGCGGGGGCCGGAGCCGAGGAAGCGGATGTCTTGGGCGATTTTGTAGAGGGAGGTGGCGAGGGTGTTGAGGTGGCCGTGGGCTTCGACGATGGCGTCGTGCGCGGCGAGGGCTTCGAATTTGTTGGGGGCGGTGTAGAATTGGTGGCCGGTGAGGTTGGTTACTTCGGTTGCGATGTCTTCGGCGAAGCCTTCGAAGGTGTTGAGGCCGGTGCCGACTGCAGTTCCTCCTTGGGCGAGGAGTCGGAGACGTGGGAGGGCGGATTCTACGCGCTCGATGCCGTATTCGAGTTGGGTGACATAGCCGGAGAACTCTTGGCCGAGGGTGAGAGGAGTGGCGTCTTGCAAGTGTGTTCGTCCAATCTTGATGATGTTCTCGAACGATGCGGCCTTGTGCTTCATTGCTTCTTTTAGGTTTTTCAGGGCTGGCAGGAGAGATTCTTCGAAGTCGAGGACTGCGGCAATGTGCATAACCGTAGGGAACGTGTCGTTCGAAGATGCGGACATGTTGACATGGTCGTTGGGGTGGACAGGCTTCTTGCTGCCCATCGTACCACCCAGAATCTCAATCGCGCGGTTCGAAATAACTTCGTTCGCGTTCATGTTCGATTGTGTGCCTGATCCAGTCTGCCATACAACCAGTGGAAAGTGGTCCACTAGCTTCAGCGATGCGACCTCGCTGGCTGCCTGCTGGATAGCCTTTCCAAGCTTGGGGTCCAACCCAAACTTCATGTTCACCGTCGCCGCAGCACCCTTCAGCACACCGAATGCGCGCACAATCGGTGGTGGCATGCGATCCTGTGGCTGGTTGATATTGAAGTTGCCGAGCGAGCGCTGCGTCTGCGCTCCCCAGTACTTGTCATCGGGCACTTCGAGCTCGCCGAAGGCATCGCTTTCTATTCTACCCATTCTGGCGGTGCTGGCGAAAGTTCGTATCGATCGTGGGAGGGCGGAGGTGGTGTTGCTGGATGCACCGAGCGGTCGAGCTGTCAAGCTTCTAGTGGGGAGCTTCGCTGGTAGTGCTTTGGAGAGTCGGACCTCTGCGACTGCACGCGGGAACGCTGAACGAAACATGATGAAGAATGCGCGAGAAGAAGAAATGGAACGGTAGATGCAGGCGTGACGATCAAGAGCTGACGACTGTCCCAATGGTCCGCGATGGGCTCAGAACATCGGACGTCTTCGGAGGCTCGTCCTGAACATTGATTTTCCGGCAGCGTCGATCATGAGCTCACCCGTCGGATGTCAAAGCCTGAGGCACGAATTCTCCTTCCCAGATCCCAGATCCTGAACAGGACTCAGGTCCTGACCGGGAACACATGTCTACCGACCCACGACACGCCAGACGCCGTCGCGACAGCATCTCATCGGCCACATCCTATCATCGGTTATGAGAGGCAGCATGTGCTCACGTTCACACTCAAGCAAGAGAAGCCAAGAGAAGGAAGTGCGGATGAAATCGGCAAGAGCATTGTTTGTGGTGGCTACAAGATGATTGCGGCACTATGGTACGGCATAACTCATGACTTGATCAATGGTATCTCAGATACAAGGTGCTGTGGGTCCAAATAAGTCTTTCTCATCTGCATGGAAGAGAGGAGACATGATTAGAGCAAAGCTCTACTACTTCTCTGCAGGACGCATTAGCACTGTTCAGGAGAAGGTATATCTGTCGTTGAATAACTCACTGTCTCCCAGTCCAAGAGTGTCCTTGACACCCTCGCCGGCCGACGAGACACTGTCAGTTGCCTTCTGCGTGGCGGACTTCTCCTCCTCTGCAGGGAAATGTCAGAACATCTAGTCATGATGGACACGGGACTGGATAACTCACCTGGCTGAGCCTTGTCTGCGGCGGAGTCTCCAGCGCCCTTGACCTTGTCGCCAAGCTGCTCGGTGGTGGACTTCTGGCTGTCTGGCTTCAAGGCAGAAGCTGCCTTGTCGGTGTTGGACTGGCGCCTGGTAACAGTCAGTACATGTTTCCAGCCTGCTGATAGAAGCTACTCACAAGCTGTCGGACATATTGGCGATTGATGTGAAGTTGTTTGTTGAGTTTTTGTTCTTGGGATTGTCTGGAAGTAGAATGCTACGCTATGGCAACACTCTCTTATATGCCCAGGACCTGGAGCACAAACACCCTCACGTATCACAGCGGGGCAATACCCTCTCCTATGGCATCACCCCTCAATACTGCACTGCGCGTACTCATTGCATGCGTTCGCAGTGCATACACATTGTGCTACGTCAGAATGCGGGCACATGTACAAAACTTGATCGACGCTCAAAGATTGCACAACCTGTTCCATCATAGAGCTCCACTTATTGGCCGGCATAGCGAGGGATTCTCTATCAGCAGACACATTTCCTATGACACCTGCACACTTCTTGTCGTGCCAAACAGATTCGCGTCACAGTGATGCTACCCCGTAGTTACTCCGATTCTCTCACATGCTCCACTTGTTTAACACGACAGCACGACAGGTCAGGAAACTTGCACAAGTCATGCGCATGGCATCTCAACGTCGAACATCATCACGATCTCAACGTTGTTGCCTGGCGACATCACACAAGGCCTGGTGGTGAATCAGGTTATTCGACGAAGATTGTCGTTATTTGCTAATGCTACCTCATCTAGCATGGCAGAGCACCAGTGCTGGTGGCCGTCTGGAACAACTGGACCTCCTCAGCGCGACGTCTTGTCAACCCAGGCACAGTCTGTCCACCAGCCTTATTCCACTTGGGCAACTCCTCCGCAGCAACAGTGTTTGGATTCTCTCCAGCATTCAGCCTCTTCACCAATGTCGAAGATGCCGTATTTCCGCATCCGACGTTGAACGCCCAAGAGACCAGCGCACCATACTGGTTTGCGTTGAGTCGGACACCACCGACCTGCTGTCCAATACAAACTTCAAATTGCCTCACATCGCGTGCCAGAAGTTGCTCGCCTTGGGCTTCAGAGATTGGATACGAACAGCCCAGCTCTTGGCAGCGAGTTGACTGAGAGCAAAGATGGCCGTAGCCAACTGTCCAAAAACCTGCGACGTCTTGGTATGGGCTGCCTCGAAAGCCTTCGAAGGACTTGATGAAGTCAATGATGTTGTCTTGCGCTGAAGGAGGGCAGTTGCCTCCACCGCCACCGCCGCTGCTTCGGATGCAGCATTGGATATCTGAGGGCCCGGAGCACAGGCCGGTATATCTGTTCGTTGCTTCGTCAGATGCGTCCTTGGTTGCGCTTTGATGGGTCCTCTTACCTGCTTTCTGTGCATGTCGATGCCGACTCGCAGGTTCCGCTCACACCGCTTCGAGAGCAGCGGCCGTATGTGCAGCATTGAATGTTCGATGGACCTGGGCATGCGCCTGCTGTGGAAGTCCCGCTGCATTCGGATGTGGAGATGCAGGCGCCATTTTGTCCATTGGCTGTGCAAGTGCCATACTGGTATTGTGCTGACGCCGTGCTGGCGAGTAGGAGAACGGCCGACAGGACTGTCTTGGAAAACATCTTGACACAATGCTGGGTAAGTGCTTATGCTGGATGAAAGTAAGTCATGTCAATCGAACACACGCTTCCTTATATACCTACCCGTCCCCTCTCCATCACCCACCTTCCTTTCTTCTTCAGAACCTCACACAAGAGATCAACATGGTTACATCGTGCCCGCAAACCACATTCACAATCTATCCTATCTTGATTATCTCCGCGTGAACGTGGTACCGCTTCAGCTTTCTGCTCGCAGCAGCCCGTTCCTGCTTGGCGGCCGATCACTTCGCTTGTTGACAAAAGCCATTGGACAACGCGATGCGCACTACTGCGCGAGGCAAGCTCCTACCTATAATGGCAGTTCGGGGCGTTAATCTCTCGTTGTTGGAGGATGGCTTATAGAGCGGACTTGAGCGATACTCTGGGTTGTGATGCAGTGGTCTTCGCGTGGTTGGAGGTATGTGGGGGGTGTGAGTGGTGGAATTGGGAAGCGAGAGGCCATGCGAGGAAGCTTGGCGTTGGTCATTGTGCTTTAGAGGCATACTGTGGCTTGTTGTAGCTAGATGGAAGCAATTGAAGCGATGATGAAGTTTTGAGAGGTTCCTTGGGAGTATTGAGCTTCGATGTGAAAGCAAAGGTGAGCGGTCGTGAAACCGTGCTGACGTTCAGGCATGGCGAGCTCTTGGCGCCAGCATCCCAAAATGCACCTTCTCCTCCAAGCTGCAGACTTACATCAGCTGCAGACTTACACCAACATCGACATCAACGTCGACGTCAGGAATTCGTTTCAAGCGGCAACATGACCATGTTAAATCTCCGGCAAAGAACAATTGCTCCAATGGAATGCGACCGGTCCGATGAGAGAATTGGCACTTGTGACTAAATCCGGACTCCAGTACATTGTGCCTCAACTTTAGCAAGATCATATACTGGAAAAAGGCCTTAGCCGCATCGGACAATTTCTTCTGGCCCGAAAATTGCGAATGCAAATTACAACAATGAATTGAAGCTATCGACAAAATTTACTATCATCGACCCGGTGACCAATGGTCTCCTTGGCCTCTTCTCCAGGAGCTGCCAGTCGTACTGCCACGTGAAGCTGCATATGGTTGGGGATAAGGTGCATATGAGGAAGGGCGTGAGGGAGCTTGTGAGTAGCCCGATGGAGCCTGTGAGTGGTAGGGAGCCTGTGAGCGGCGCGAAGGTGCCTGCGACTGACCTACGTATCGCGAAGTGGCCACGTTGAGCTTAGCGGAGCGGTAGTCTTGGTCACCCTCCGGCGGCCAGCCATCGTCTTCATCCCAGTACACGGCATTCCTGGCATCCCACATCGCACGAAGTCCTTTGTAGCTACTCTGTGTGATTCGACCTATTTTTCCGATGTCCTCTTGGTATCCGACCATATGGCCGCCAACGAGTGAGCAGGTTGTCGAGTCAGAAAGCCCCGGATTATCGTCATGTCTGTGTACGAAGTATAGCGGATTGTTTGGGCCGGTCTTTCTACCGCTGAGCTCGAAATTTTTGCGATCCTGGTAATTGACTACGCATACATAGTTCCTGATCGCATCTCGGCCGTTGTCTTTCTTCTCGATGCCTGCTTGTTGCCAGGAGAATAGAGGGAGACAGAACATCGTTTCTGGCCCCTTCCACAGCACGATCATCATACGGCGCTTAGAGAAGACAGGACCTTGAGCTGAGATCTGGAGTTCCTTCTGGTTTACGTCGACGTTCGGATTGATGTTGGGAATGTGATAAGGCACCGAGATGACATCGCCCTGTTTGAACGTATTTCTATAATACGGTGACAAGACACAGACATTATTGTCGAACCAGCCTTTATTCTTCTTTGGATGAATGTTCCCGGACGCTACACCAATATCTCGTGGGTGCTGCGATAGTACGAATCGAGTTTTCACGCTGGCGTAAGAGGGCGCTGGTGCGATCGACGGTAGCAGACGGCCAGAGACATTGACATCAGCCATATCGTGGCTCACTCCGCCCACTCCTGGGTGCTGAGAGTTGGCTGCGTTTCTTTGCATCGCGTTCTGCATCCCTGGAGTGGTGCGCAAGGCCTGAACTACTGGAGATCTAGCAGGCTCTTGCGCGAATTGTACCTTGGACTTTGCTGCTGATGCATAATTGATTCTGGACGTGGCCACACCGGGCGGCGCCTGCAAGGGCATCTTGAAGTGTAGCCAGTGCTCAATAGCTTTCTAGCGAAATCACAGCTCTTCCCCGTGCCGCACAAGTAAAACAAGGTATGAGGTCGTTGAGTGGAGTACGCGAATGACCAGCTGCAGCGACGAAATGACGACCACGCTGCCTTCCTGAACGCATTATCTACGCCGGCGACCACGTCTTTATTATTCACTATCTATCCCATTCGAGTGACAGGATACCGCAAGCGGCGATGCCGCGTGGTCGAGCAACAAAGAGAAGCCAGTCTCGCGACACTACCTGGCCAAGACTGCACAAAGCAATGTCTGAGGGCACAACACAGCCTCTGTCTTTGTCTCTCGCGAGCTCACATCTTTCCTGACATCAAGACACAGCTGCGTCAGAATTTTAGGCCAGGATCACCGCTGTCAGAGCAGACCAGCGTTTCGTTCAACAGTGCTCGCAAATAAGAGCTCAAGAGCTTCTCGTTATGTCTTTGGATGATATGGCAGCCACGTTTGTGCATAGGTTACAGGACAAATTCCTTGGCCGCAACATCTTCCCTCGATTACGTGCTGGTCGCTCACACTCTCGACTTGACGAACATGAACCCGAATCTAACGCCCACGAGCTTGACACTGCGCCTCGGCAGGAAGATGGTGAACCTCGAGACCTGAAACGATCGCAGGATGATCATCGAGTGGATTCGGCAAAAAGGCTATGCGAGGAATGTAAGCGCCAATTATCGCCCGCCAGTGCAGTCGAAGAGCCAGCTCATGGGAGCTCACTCGAGCTTTTTGATCGAGAAAATGCTCAAAGCCGTCCCAACGATGGTATGGAGGACACGGAGGAGCTACCACTGGATTACGAGGCTGAACAAGAAATACGCAATTCCCGATACTGTACATTCGAGCCCGAGGAGAGCCCGGAGGACTACACGGATGGTCCATGCCGCTGGACGTTTGGGAACGACGGAGTGAGAGATTGTGCAGTGCTTCTTGTCCCGTACTATCTGTCCCAGAAAATCCAAGAAGTTGCTTCGGAACAGCGACAGTATACTCAGAAGGAGGGTCAGATCACCGAGCAACTCGCGGAGATTGCGGCATTCTTGTCGGCCGTCAGGGTTGAGATTCGCGTGCACAAGTTCAAAATTGAAGAAGATGCGGGCTCTGGTGAGCAACATGATGAAGGCAGTGATGATGCCAAAGCGTCACTGGCCAATGAGCTCCAGATCATGCAAGAGATGTTGGAAGAGAAGGAGGCGCAAAAGGTAGAGCTTGAGGGAAAGCTTCGACGACTTGGAGATTATCTCCGAGAGTCCTATACAGAGCTCATGCGCGACCTAGACGAGGCGTTCACAGTCGCCAAACTCTTAGAGCAGCACGAGCAGATCGAATTGCCTGTAGAGCACTTGGATCTGCAAGAGCAATACCAGAAATACTGCGCGAGGAATCAGGAGACCGGAGTAAACCAGCTTGCCACACCTCTTCCAGCAATAGACACGAGCCGCGATTTTCTCATGAACAGACCACCGACGCCAACACACGAACAAGAAAGAATTCACGCTCTCCAACAGGCCGCGCAGCAGGCAATTGCCAGATTTGAGGCCGCTCGCCAGGCATACGAACTCAGAACTCTCGACCAAGAACAAGAAAGAGCGTTCAATCACGACGCCTGGAGAAATGGTACACACCCTGTCGATGTCGATACAGCAGCTTTCGACGCAAGATGGCTTTGGCTCAACCACACAATAACGCGAGAGCTGATCGAAGCTGAAGAAGCTGTTCGTGCGGCGAGAAGAGCGGCGAAAGCTGGTGGGCTCGATGTTCTCTCCATGGCACCATCTTTGTTCCCATCCGAAGGCTTCGAAACTCATCCTGCGGATGGTAAGTGCTGGTCTGGAAGTGATCTCAGTGAATTCAACGGAGAGCGTGCTATCTCGACTTCTGCGAGGCCGAGAGTGTTGGAGTGGTTAGGGATGGTTGGGGATGAATTTGAGTCTGTACATGAATGTCCGGCGATGGAAGTCGATGTGGACGAATGGGCTGCTAGGGAGGTCGAGCTTTGGGACAGTGCTAGCTTGACGGAAGAACGGGCTGAGAAGCGGAAGTTGATCGACAAGTGGCAGCAGATGTGTACTGCTGAGAGGGAGCAGCTTGCTACATAGATCGTCCAAGGTATTGCTCAGCATTGCTGGAAACTGTGCTGTGCACAACGGTATGCAGACATGCCGCACAAACTTGTCATAACTTCCGCTCAATTCTCACGCGCGCCTCGCGCCCTTCGATGTACGTTCCCAAAGTCCTAGTACCCGCAACCAATTCCACTTCTCTTGCTACTGAATTCTCGTCAGCTTTGGTCTCATCGCCGTCTTCTTCTTCATCTGAATCCCACTCTTCAATGCCGGTTTGATTTTGATCGAGGCCGATCGGATCTCGTTCACCAGTCTCCCAGATCAACCGCAATTCCAGGGGCATGACGCTGAGCTTCTTGCCAACCATGCCCAGGACAGAGTAGATATTGAAAGACTTTGGTATCTTCACTTGCCAGTCTGAGTGATCTGCGAAGACGAAAGTAATGGTAACGAGCCTGGCTGCTAGAATTCGTGGATCGATGGAGTCTGCTGTTGGCTGGTCTGGTTGACGTCAGTCTATGCTGCAAAGTTGCACCAGATGAAGCATTTTGCACCTACCTGGTATCGAAGGCTCGCCATATTCTTCACAGAGCGCGGTCCATCTTGAATGCCTTTTCGGCACTTCCGCCCGCTTCTCTGGAGCTGTGCCCGCTAGCTCCGCCGTGATCTCGTTCAGATAGTACTTCTCAGCATTCAATCTCTCCTTTTCGGTAATCTTGCTATAATTAAGCATTTCGAGCTGAGGAAGTCGCGCAATCGTAAGCATGTAACCGTCTTCTGCCATCAATGGCTTTCCCGTGGCCGACTTCATGTCTTTGTAGATTGGATTGCCAGTGGTGCGAAGCTGCTTCATCGCGGGAAATGCGCTTGACAGAGCGTCAATTACGTCCCAGGAATTTATTGCATTATGAGCCAGGTCGAGTTCCACCACTGAGCTACTGATGGCACTGGCGATTTGTCCTGTACTTCTGATATGGCATTTCTCCAGGTTGAGCTTTGTCAAATGTGTACGTGAATCGAGTTCTCGGAGATCAGTGAGAGCTGTGAAATCGTTCTTTGCGAGATCCAACGATGTAACGGTGTCAGGTAGATCTGCGGGTGAGAGAGACTCGGTGTCTTGAAGCTCGTCGTTGGCTATTGTGAGCGTCTTCACCTGCGAGAACTGGGTAGCCACAACCGGAGCTATCAGCCTTCCTGTTCGTTGCAGTAAGGTGTTAGATAAACTCAACGATGAGATGCGTTTGAAGGCTTTTGCGATATTGTCGGAGTTCACGCGGAATCTGTTTCCGTCCAGTGCCAAATGTGCCAATTTCGGAAGTAACGTGATGAGGTTCAATATCTCAGCGAGGCCCTCGAACAGGTTGCTGCTGAGATCCAGCTCAGTGATGTCTTTGCACGTCTCCCTGATCGCATCATCTTCGTCATTGACAGTGTGCCTTATACGCATACGATCAAGGATCAGCACATGAATACCTTGAAGAGCAGCCTGTCGTTTCGCAAACTTCTGGAAGCCCACCTCCTCGGCTTGCTTGGTGGAGAAGTAGACAGTCGCTCCAAGGTTCGAGGCATCATCAGACATGTACTTCTCGTGCAGTGCTTGATAAAACGTCCTCGGTTTGTCCCATGGCTGATTTGGCCTTAGAAACGAAGCGGTTGTTGGTGATTTGCTTCTGCCTGATGTGAGCTAAGGAAGACTGTTCCGGTCTTCGAGATAGAGACAGTGCCATATCATTCGCATCTGCTCTAGTCTCGGGATCTTGACCCAACTTACATTCAAAGTATTTAACACCTTCGTGTGTTCCATTGTGCTTGCCGCGAGCGGGATCGTCCCACTCAACTCCGAGCCACTCTCCGGATTTGTTCTGGACGGTACCAACATACTGCACAGTGCAGACTTGACCTTTCAAACTCAAACGCTGACCGACGTGATGAAGGGACATGTTGTGTTGATGGAGCAAACGAAGTCGGAGTGAAATTGGCCGATTCACATGCGCGACTAGGATGCGCGGCACGAGACGCGACCCACTTGAGCTTCCATTTTGGCAGACCTCTCAAGACAAACAGCTTGCAACTTACACCGCAACTACATCGATTCACCAGCTGGAGCGTCTCGTCGCAATAAGCCAGTCGAGCGTTGTCTGAAAAACACTGCAAAGATGGAGAACGTCCAAGGTAAGCATCTGGCATCCTCATCAATCTCGCACAACTTCATTCTAACTACTGCCTGTAGATTGGGCGAACTACCTCTACGAACAACATGGCCACAACCTTCCCGAAGGCCTTCGGCAACAGATCCCCGTCTTCGCTCCGAACCCAACATACTGGTCCTACATCCGCTCGTTCTACTCCTACTTCAATCAAGCCACCTCGCTCTTCAGACCAGTCCTGAACGCCGCAATCGACAGCGTATCCACGAAACCCGATCTCGCGACAGTCGCTCTCCTCCTGGTCATCATCTTCATTAGTCTCAAGATCCTGAACATGGTAGTGGGCACAGTCTTGTGGTGGTTCAGATTTATCAAGGGCGTGGTCTTCTATGGTGGGCTGATGGGGCTGGCATTGTGGATGTACACGAGAGGTCCTGCCGGGGTTGCGGAAGATCTTGGGTACTGGTGGGGCGTGTGGAAGGGAGAATATGCGCATTGGAGTGAGCAGGAGCGGGTTGCGAGGATCATGAGGGAGCAGGGCATTCCGGCTGGTGGTGGGAGAGGTCGCGCGAATTGGTACTAAGCAACGGATGGCGAGCGGTGGGTGTCTCGTTGGCGTTCTTTCGAGGCATGGCGAGGTGCGCTAAGAAAGAGACATGCATGGTCGCTCATGAATAGGGATTTGTGATATTAGCGAAGGCGCTCTGGCGAAAACTGCGTTTGGAGCATTTGGATAGCGGCCGCAAATTCGTGTCTCGCGCTGGCTCCTGGAGTCACGGAATACCACCACATCACGCTACACGGGGTCAGTGAAGTGAGGTGCCCGGCCGGTCTCTGTCGGACTGAGCAAGCCTTCCTCGGGCAGGCGCCGAATCGAGACATGAAGTACAGTCACGCTTCACGAATCCACTGAATTGACGCTCTGGGCCACTTCTCCAATGCTTGCCTGGAACGAGTCCGCCCTCCTGGAGACGTTTCCACGCTGTTGCCATATTTACGCGAGGTGCTCTTGCATCGGCGCCCGCGCGGATGCACCTTGACCGGCGTCGTCTCTGCGGAGTGCTCTCGATTCCGTGAGAGCAACATCGACAGGCATACTTTTTCGCAACCATGAGCGACACCGCCGTCGGCGACACCGCCATGAGCAACGCAGACTCCGGAAGCGACACCGCCCTAAACGACGCCGCCATGAGTGACGCGAACTCGGAGAGCTTACCTGCAAACTACCCGACTGCCGCGAGCGATGCAGACTCGATGAGAGGGGTGCCTTTCCGGCCCACAGTGCCAGGATTCAAGGACGGCTTCGACTGGGAGGACCTGATGCATTACCAACGAGAATATATACGCGACGAGCTTGCAGCGGCTCCTTACTGTGACAAACCAGTAAGTGCAACTATGGGCCTCTTGCTTTTGCTGGACGCTCCGTATGTGAGCTGCCCATCGTTCCACTGAACACTCACGATTGAATAGTTCAGTGCTGAGATGTCTGAGTGGCCTGATGACCTCGAGGAGATGGCCGACTGGGTACTGCTCGCTGTCCAGTTCCAGATTGCTTCCAATGAGCCTCCTGGCCCAAATGCAAAAGCGGACTGCACAGAAAAGGCTTTTGTTCATTCGAAGCGCAGGGCATTCCTGAAGTTCTTCATTCCCACCTTAGACGATGATTACGAACGTGAGTCCGTTAACTCATTCCTGAATTATCTCCTGCGGGACGATTATAATTACTATACGGCGATTCGGTAGGACCCTTCAGATTCGACTTGCGGCAGCGGTGATGGTACGTGAACGACTCTGTTCCACTGGCTAGCTTCACGGCACCCAAGATGCTGATACACTAGAAGGATGTTGCTACTTAACACCCTGGATGGGGTCCAACTTCCCTGCGGAATGGGAGACACGCACGCGCGCCTACGCCGAGACTCTCGAAGACTTAAGGGAGAAGACTCCAGCAAAGTCCAAACAAGTTCATCCTTACTGTCGAGCGAAGCTCAACATATTGCAGGAATACTGTATGCTTTAGAATATGAGCCTGTCATTGTCACTCTTCTGGCAAAGGACTATGAGAGCATCAACTTTCCGAAACTCCTTCACATCGTGAGGACAACGATTTCCGGGGTCCTCCGTATACGGAGTGGCTGTATTCGCTTCCACTACCACCTGGGCACACGCGTCACCCGATTCGGGAGTACCTGATTGAGACTGAGCTTGGTAACAATCCGTGTAGGGGAGATGATAATTGGAGACTTGGATGAACGCATGATTGAATGAAGACGAGAAAGTGTGCCAGTAAAGCTTCCAAGTGGCAAGTTGATGCAACACTCGGGCACAAAGCGCTCTAGGTAGTGCTCCATGCATCAGTCGGTGGCGCATTCGTACGGATTGCGAAGGCATTTAATTGCTCTCAAGTCGAGGGTTGACGTCCATACACATCTGTGTGCGCTGTGTACGCTAAGGTTATCTGTCGATGTGCTCCTGAGGCTCCCGAGACTTCCGGTTGAGCTTGTGTCTGAGGTCCGCGTACGTCTCCAGTTTCTGGTTCTGTCGCGCGTTTAGCAGCTTACACATGTCACCCAGAATCAGGATGCAGGGCGACAAATCATTCCCAAGAAATCGAATCGCATTCATGGGTAACAATGGCTGAGAAGATCAGCAATGTGCTCTCCCATGTCTGCGACAGGCATGCCCAGTCCGACATCGTCATAGGCGCAGGCAGTTTAGACCAGGCTTCGCTGCCTCGCTGCCGTTGCAGACAGCGGGTGAGGGTCGAGACTTCTGTCACTTTCATCACAATCAACCAGGAATCGCCAAGACGGAATTGCCAACCTGCTGCGGTCGTCTGAAACGTGTCGAATGCACATTGACATCTTTACCTCCTGTCCATGTTCGTGTCCGCGGAGAGCAGCAAACGTCCAACGGCAAAACAGGAGTCGGGGCCTGTGAGACCTCGCTATCCGACCAATCACACCATGCGCGTCCCCACTGGTACAACTGAGTCTCTGCCTCCGCCATTATTGGCGCGTCTGGGCACGTCAACAAAGCAAGCACCATCTGTTCCCCAAGACATGGGGCGTGCGTGTCGCACTGAGGCTGTGAAGATTGGGTCAAAGGCTGCGGCAGAGCCACGGATTGGCAGATCTGCTACTGTGTTGCGCATGCGACGCCCTAAAACATTGCAAATTACATCAAAGTGATATACGGGTACAGGTATAATTGCGAAGGACCGGCTTTTGCGGAGAGTCAATCCGAAGCCACAGCAAGCCATCGCCTCCGCCATAGAAGAGCGCAACGTCCCCTCCAGTTTTGGTTGTGTTTCTGCCACCCTGACCTGGTCTGCTGGACTCCATCATGGCTCCATCAGATGAACAATATGCACCGCTGAGGCTGGAGGATGAATTTGAGGATGAGAAGGATGTTGGCAGTTCGGAAGATGGCGGGGAGCGGGCTGCTGACGGCTGTCGGTGGTGCAAAGGCGAGCTGAGGGAGAAGAGGGCTTCCAACTTTAGCAAACTCCACATTGCTCTGGCCGTCTTGATCACGATAGCGGTCTTCTTTCTCGGATATGCGACGAATATACTGGTGACCTCAAGGCAAGGACAGAAAGCACAAACATACAGCACAGAATTCAAGCCAGCGCGACCAGCGGCAGAACTGGAGCAAGTGCGCTTCTCCGGATCGGCACAGTTTGACGACGAAGGCGAGCCATTCTTCGACTATGCCGAAAACCAGGTGCTCTACACTGGCACTCCCACCAAGGCTATGGATCGTGCGTGGAACAAGCTGATCAAGCGTGAGTGATGGACAGTCAACCCCCAATGTGTAATTAGTGCTAACCCCGAGGCAGACCGATACTTCCTCATTGACGACACCGAGGCTCGCGAAGCCTGGGGTCCAGATTATGAGCAGTATTACAGATATCCAGACACTGAAAAGCGCAAGGGAGGTTATGTCGCCGGTCTCGATGTCCTCCACACTTTGCACTGCGTGAACATGCTTCGCAAGGCGTTATACAAGGATTACTACAAGGAGCATAACCATGGATCTCAGAAGTTCCAGCAATATCACATCGGTACGTTTGCCACTCACGCTTCTCCTCATCTTACACAACTGACCTTTGCAGACCACTGCCTCGATATCGTACGCCAGAACATTCAATGCAACAGCGACCTGACCCTCATCCCCACACGATGGTGGGATGGCATGGGAAAGAATGGCCGGAACTTCATCGACTCCGACCAAGTCCATACCTGCCGTAACTTCGGCAAGGTCCGCGAGTGGGCATACAACAAGTGGAATCATAGCCACAGAGTTGGAAACAAACATCTGCCTCCAGTGGACCTGCACCGACATATTGAGAACTCTCAACATGTGGAAGAGGGTGATGATTAATATAATGATATGTGTAACGAAAGTTGATTAAAGCGATACCAGTTTCAAATATAAGCTTACCAAGCGTGGGACAACCACAGACAGCATGATCATTCTAAATTCGACGTTCCACAATAGCTCTCGCATACCTGACTACCAGCAAGAGAGTCAATAGAAACGTGCCTCAAGGCCAGAGTCTGGCCTCGTGAACCATTTCCATCTGACCGGCAGCCATTCCTAACGCCTCGTACAAAACACGAGCCAAAGGAAAATCCTCAGCCTCAGATACTGCATTCCACCTCACGGAAATAGAGCCTACGACTTATTCCCCGAGCTCGTAGCTCATTGCTCTGTCTCCAAGATCAGTGCATTCGCCCCGGACCTTCCGGAACAATTCCTACACGACTCGACCGGCCAGAGTCAGTCGTGCATCAACAAGGATCGCAAAAACCAGTGTTAGAGAACAGCTTGTGCGGGGAGCAGAGAAGTTAGGCGAGCTTGCTTGCGTGTTAAGCTTGACTGTCTAAGCAGAACTATTTGGGTTGGCAGTAATTAAGGTTCGAAGCTTTGCGAGTTATGAAGTGAATGATTCAAACCATCATTGAAACTCAGTCGGAACACATTGAACACAAGAGGATAGTTGACTACTCTCTTGATTATTATAGGCAGCACTCTTTTCAGCGTCAAACAATGCAGAATCCCAACCCGTGTTCGAGCCATCGGTATCCTATAGACATCACTGCTATTTCTCCTCACCCAACCAGCGTAATGCAATCCGAGCTACCCCATACGATCTTACCTTAGAATGTGGTCCCTTTATGCACCTCTTGCAGGGTTCTCCGCGTGGAGTACACGTTGACGCCCTGGGATCGGATTGCAATTGGGTGAGCACAGCTAGAGCGACGTCGTGGTGACACGAGAGGGAAACGCCTCCCTCGGGCAAGACATGCGTGAAGTAGCATTGTACTGCCTGTCTAGGACTATCTCTTTTCGCCTATGGAGTGCATAGCCGGATGGTGTTCTGGGTTGATACATAGATAGGACGAGAAATTATCTAGATCTTTCTTCGTCAATTTGTTTCTGAGCAAAGATCGTTCTGAGGTGTATCTGATCTACAAGAAAATATAACGAGCATTGCAACAAATATGGCGGAGAAGAACCCTGCTGCCCACAGCGAGGCTTCGTCTGGTATGAGTGGCCCACTATCCCGGTCCTCATGTATCAATATGAACAGACATGTAATACTGACGACTGTTCTCTGAGCAGACATCGCACAACAAAATACTGAAGAGAAAGCCGAAATCACCCACATCGAACAAATCCACACCAACGAGCGTGTCGCTGGCCATGACAACTACTACGAGAAGAATGGTCTTCGCACTTATGGAGATGGAGTTGATCATGAGCCTGTGGGGAAAATGGTACGTCTTCTCCGCCACCCAAGGCACAACGACAAATCGAACAAGCCCCTTCCCTTACGAAACACAGTGAATCAAGAACTCAAGCTGACCACCGTCCAACAACAACAGTCCTTCGCCCGAATGATGTCCCTCGTAGCAATGGCATTCCGTACGTCCCACCTCCCTCTCCCTCCCTTCCCTCCCATCCCCACTTCTTCTCGCTAACCCTCCCATCTTGCTCCCACAGTCTGGACCGGCAGCCAAATCCCCGTCTACCTCTTCGGCGCCGTCCCACCCTACATCTACCGGGACATCGGCGGCCTGGACCGCTGGGTCTGGTTCGTGCTCGCAAACCTCTTATCCCTCGCTGCAGTTTGTCCCTTTGTCGGTTCGATTTCCGATTTGATTGGAAGGCGTTGGGTTTCGATTATTGGGGCTTCGTTGCTTGTGATTGCGATGATAATTTGTTCGACTGTGCATGATAGTGAGTCTTCTTTTCCCTTCTCTCCGTCTCTGTTGTTGAGAGATATATGAAATGAGTGGCTGATACGATGTTTTCTGATAGTGAATTACTTCATCTGCGGCATGGTTTTCGCTGGTGTGGGAGCCGGGATTAACGAGCTTACTGCTCTGGCTGCCACGTCCGAATTGGCTCCGACTTCGAAGAGAGGGAAATATGTTGCTGTGCTGATCTTTTCGATTTTGCCGTTTTTGCCGTCGGTGTTGTAGTAAGTATTCCACTGGCTTCTTTCTCCAGAAAATCTATGATGTTGACGAGTGATCTCAGCGGCCAGCTCATCGCGTACTATGCCGACTGGCGATGGCTCGGTCTGATTTGTGGACTCTGGGCGTTCATTGGATTGGTGAGTTTCGAGAGAGCATGAAAAGAAGGACGTGCGAATAGGTCGATGTTGATGTTTGTGACAGGTCATGGTCGTCGTCTTTTACCACCCTCCACCACGAGTCAACTCTCAAGGCATGACCACCCGCGAGGTTCTCCGGCAGATCGATTGGATCGGCGGTATCTTGTCCGTGGGCGGAATGCTCATGTTCATGATGGGAATGGTGAGCCAAAGCATCTTGATTCTTTCCGCTGCGGATGCGGCGTCGAAATTTCACCTTGCTGACTCGTTGATCTTTCTTCTCAGCAATGGGGCGGATATCAAGTAAGTCCCGATATTGTCCAGAAATCCGGTCGCATCCACTGACATCTTCATTCTCAGTACGATTGGGACAGCGCCCACGTCCTCGCACCGCTAATCCTCGGCATCGTCATGATAATTGCCTTCCTCGTCTGGGAAAGCTACTACGCTCCCTATCCTATGTTCCCCAAACGCCTCCGACAAGACCCTCGAACATTAGCCATGACGCTCGTCATCACTTTCATTTCGTGAGCCTTCTCCAACATTTCCAGCCCTTATGCCTCGAGAAAGAAAGTCATGTACTAATGAATGATCGATGAAGCGGCGCAAACTTCTTCTCCGTCCAAATGTTCTGGCCAACCCAAGCCTTCAACGTCTACGGCCACGATCCCGTAGGCGTTGGCATTCGTGGTTTGCCCGTAAGTTTTGGTGTCCTGGGAGGAGCGGTGATTGTTCTCTGGCTGCTTTCCGTCTTTCGAGGACACAACAAGGAATTGATGATTGCTTCTTCGATTCTAATGACCGCGGGTTGCGGATCGCTGGCTTGCGCTCGGGTTGATAATTTGAATACGATTTGGGGTCTGCTGTTCATTGCAGGACTCGGGATTGGAGGGATTGTGGTTCCGGCTTCGATGTAAGTTTGCTTGTCGTTGTGAATGAGGCTTGCGTGCAGCTAATGATGATGACTTGCAGTATCACGACAATCATCTGTCCCGATGATTTGATCGCTACTGTCGCGGCTTTGACCCTTGCGATCCGGGTCATTGGTGGCAGCATAGGCTACTGCGTCTACTACAATGTCTTCGTCCACAAGTTTGAGAAGAAAGCTGTCGAATGTAAGCACGCCCACGTTTCGACAATGCTTACTTGTCCTAGATATCGCATCTGCTGACACATATCAGACATTGGCGGTTATATGGTGACAAACCTGAACATCACCAACGAGACTCTCATCGCCGAAGCCATTCAACTGACTGGTGTCTCATTGATCGAGATGATCAATGAGATTCCCGGTATTGCCGGAGTACCTGGAGCGTACGAGGGGGTTGTCCTCGCGGGGCAAACCGCTTATGCGGATTCGTACATTTACGTCTATCTGGTGTCTATCGCTTTTGGGGCGATCAGTATCGTCGCCGCCTGTTTCCTCGGAGATATCTCCAAATGTAAGCACACTCTGATTCCCAGAAGATATTTCGCAACGCTGACCTCTGTCCAGACATGGACGACCACATTGCAGTCGTGATGTAAGTGCGAGGTCGAAGAGGTCATGAGCCAGCCATAGAGACCAGGGAAGACTGCTCTTCTCGAGGATGGCATATTCATGTACTCGTTTCGGTCATGACGATCTGCAACGATGCACAGCACAGTTGTGATAGCTTCCCGCAACTCTTTGTCGTTCCTACCAACTGTCTTCCATTCATTTTCTTGCTCCGGCCTCATGTGGTCCAGGAGTGCGTGGTGATCGACGTGTGGGCGTTACGTATCGACTCCAAGCTGACGCAGTCCAAAACCTCAACGTGACATGCCAAGCCGGATCGCTTGGGGCTCGTCGCCACACCGCTGCTTGCAGAAGACATGGCAGTTTTCCTTGCTCGTAACGCGGAAATCGTAGAATCATTTCTTGATGATCGTGATAATGTCCTCGTCTGCGAGCTCGTGGCTGAGACCCACTCGTTGCGGTTGGTGCTTCACGCTGCGGCCATAAACAATTGCTATCCGGAACTGGTCCACGATCGTCTTGTGGATGGCGTTACAAAAGTCTTCCACGGTGCATGCTGTGCTACGCAACACGACAGGTGCAGTGTAGTCTGGCAGCTTGCCCTTCGGTTTCGTGTATACTCTGCGGAGATTCAACTTCTCCCACATTTGTTCCAGTAGCTCATCAATATTCCAGCCGTGTTCCGAAGAGATTGGACAAGCGTTTGGAATTCTGTACAACAAATCGAGTTCCTCGATAGAAATGGCGTCGATCTTGTTCAGTGCGTAGATGACTGGAATATAGGCTCGACTTTTGGCCTCAATCACATCGATCAGATCGTCCACGGTTGCGTCGCAACGGATGGCCACATCGCAGTTGGCCATTCTGTACTCGTTGAGCACAGCCTTGACCTCCTCATTGCTAATGTGGTTCAAGGTTTGTGTCGTGGTGATTGATATTCCGCCCTTCTCCTTCTTCGTGATTTTAATGTTCGGTGGCTGCTTGTTGATCCGAATACCGAATCCCTCCAGTTCGCTCTCGATAACACGTTTATCCGTAAGCGGTTTGTTGACATCGAGGACAATGAAAATCAAATGACAAGTCTTCGCGACTGCAATGACCTGCCGACCTCTACCCTTTCCGTCCTTGGCTCCCTGAATAATACCTGGCAAATCCAGGATCTGGATCTTCGCACCATTGTATACCACTTGTCCAGGCACTGTTGTGAGTGTTGTGAACTCATATGCAGCAGCCTCGGAGTGCTGTCCCGTCAGTCGAGACATTAGTGTCGACTTTCCCACGGATGGAAACCCTATGAACCCGACCGATGCCACTCCTGTACGGGCCACATCGAAACCCACACCACCGCCTCCTCCACTGCTGCTCGGCGTGAGCAGTTCTTTCTTCAGCTTCGCAAGCTTGGCCTTCAGTTGTCCCAAGTGGAAGGATGTGGCCTTGTTCTTCTGCGTCTTGGCCATCTCATCCTCGATGGCCTTGATCTTGTCCAACGTCGTCGCCATGTTGGGCTATTTGTGATCGCGATCTCGCGTATTCGGCCGCCGAGGCACTCGTGAGTCGTCGTCGCGGTGGGTGGTGCTGTACAGAAGGTGTTCGCTCAGAAAATCGACCGTGACCGCATGGTGGGGCAAACGAAGAAAGTCCCGAGAATACAGGGTCACGTGAAATTGTTAAGACAGTAGTTGAAAGCGCAGCACAACTGCATAGACGAGAGTTTGAAGATAAGCAGTTCACATCCATTACTTTGTTACACATGCTACATTCTCGGGACGACACTGGGTGCAAATTGGCTCGGGGTAGGCCCGTGCAAGCTGATACGTTCTCAACCAGCTACTGGCGCCGGCTCGTCGCTAGATAACCACAATGGACAGCCCGTTTGCAAGGGCCCACGTCGGTGTCTGCCCGCCGACTTACCTTTTGATTGCTGCCAGAGCAACCCTCCGTACGAGGCAGAGTGTGCAGCACAAACCGTCGGCTCATCGCATGCGGACAAATGCGATCTACTCCCACCCACCCACGCACGCTGGCGCTGTGCGAGGTAATTGTGCATGAGACAATCCGAGCTCCAGCCAGTGGTGCGGTGCGGTGAGTGGGAGGCCAATGACCGGCTACCATCGGGGAAGCTGGAGCGCTCACACGCGCGCACGAATCCTCGAGGTAGAACGTTCCGGTCGATACGGGGTGGGCCAACACGTTGCGTAAGGCTTTTGTCCTCCGCCTTACAAGTCTGGCAAGCAGCACACAAGCGACTGCCTTTCCCAACTGCCAGAGGACTTGCTCGCCAGAAATTTTCTTCTTGCCGTAGTCCCACCTTCCCACTTTTCATTTCATCCCGCGAGACCAGAATACCTCACCATCATCGCCATCGAGTATGTCTACCACAGCACGACGGGCCTCCAGTAGTGCGGGGTCGCTGAAGCCCGCGTCGCTGCACGACAGTGCCAGAGGTTCACCCGAGCCTCAGCTATCCCGACGACCATCTCTTGACCATGACGACAACTTCCAGCGTCTCGTTCATGACATCAATCGCATCTTGGGTCCGAGCAATGGTATCGACAGCGCATCGGTCAAAGTGGGCGACTTGGTCTCCGCGATGGAGGCTTACTCGTCCGACGAGTCAGAATGGTCCCGGTACGCGTTTTCGGACGCAGAAATGGCATACACGAGGAATCTCGTGGATAGAGGAAACGGCAAAGCGAACCTCTTGGTGAGTCTACAGGACAGGAAGTTGGAAAGTGGATGGCATTCTGTCCTCGCCCGCGTGTTCAAAGCGGTTTAGCTCTGAGCACGCCATACTTGTGGTGCCTGAGATTTCAGGCACTCCGCATATCCGCTCCAGCCCTCCACGCTAGCCAACAATATCCACTGACCATCGACATGTAGATTCTGGTCTGGACGCCGGGCAAGGCATCGCCCGTACACGATCATGCAAACGCTCATTGTGTCATGAAAGTCCTCAAGGGCACATTGGAAGAAACACTCTATGGCTTCCCATGTCAAGCCAACTCCAATCTCTCATTATTGGACCTGGACTCTGCAGAAGGTGCTGCTTTGAACGGCAATACCGAACACAAATGCTCAGCCACATGCCCGAGAGCTTCATCAGCCAGCAAGCTACCCGTGATGCGAAAAACACGGTACACCACGGACCAAGTAACGTACATGAGTGACCGTCTCGGCTTGCACTCGGTCGGCAACCCGAGCACAGATCCCGAAGACCTCGCCATCAGTCTGCATCTGTACACTGTGAGTATTCGATCTCGTGTTCCACACGCCCCGCACACACACCCTTCTCGATGTTGTCGTTACCATGGCGCGAGTGAATCTTGCAGACCACACTCTGCAGCAGCACATGCCCCAGCCCGACTGTCCAAATCCTCACCCACGCTTGACCAATCCTTCTCAACCCCACGCAATGCATTGCGCCTTCGATGTTTCTTCTGACAAGAGAAACAGCCACCAAATGCCGCTTCCTCAGGCTGCCATACGTATGATCCCAATACGAGCAAGAAGTCCTCGGAGAAGCACAAGATGGACCATTTCTATTCGGAGCTGGGCGTCAAGATGTGAGACGTCAACATTTTTGAACAGATTGATCTTATCTCGACGACGGTCAGAATGTTCTGTCACCTTCTCTGGCTTTGGAAGCCGGACTTCACCGAGCGACGTTGAGTTTCAGCGACCACGGTGTTTTGTTGAGAGAGTGTGGGATGATTCTTGCATCGACGGTGGTTCAAAGTCGACGCACACGCCTGGGTTCAGCGTCACACTCTTTCATTCTGGCAGCATCGACTCATCAAGCGACATTGAATACTGGCGCACGAACGATCTTGATTAGGAAGTCTGGCGTTTTGGTTGGGAATGAAAGGGGGAAAGAGAGGCGTTCATCTGATCAATTTGTGGGCAAAGGCGTTCACTGTCAAGGAGTGTTCCATCGCATCTTTCACCGTGACCACATCCATAATCATAGCCATTAACGAATCTGTATTGACAATTCCTACTCCATTCCATTTCCCCCTTTCACCATTGAACCACTTCTCCCCTCCTGCCCATATCCGACCCTTCCTCATCACCGACCACCAATCAACTTCGCTTTTACCCTCGTGCAAACCGCACTTCCACAATCGCAGTGCAAATATCTCTCACGTCAGATCATCTCTCCATCACACTTTGAATGCGAAGGTATAAGGTGTAATCTGGCATCTCCTATTTTGCAGATTCTCATGGAAATCCAAGAGCAGCACGTGGTCTCTAATTCGCGTGCAAA
>PNEN01000540.1:0-21225 GCA_002933655.1 Cercospora berteroae | reverse complement strand
GAGGAGGAGGAGGAGGAGGAGGAGGAGGAGGAGGTAGTAGATGGTGCGTTGATTGATTAGAAAGGCCAAAGGGCAACATTTGAAGGACAGAGAGGAAAGAAGGAGTAGGTTTTTGGGGCAGAGGGTATCGATGAGGAACGAGTGTTGGGTGTTGGGTGTCTGGAGGTTTGTTGACTTGCATTTGCACTGGTAGCAGTGCGTCGATAATGTCGTTTGATTTCTGATTAATTGCACTCCATTGGTTTGAATGGAAGTGGGAGGATGGGATGAAGAAATGGAAAGCATGGAATTCTGGTCTTGCGAGCAAACGTAATCTTAGTGGTTGGTTCTTCATTGTTCATTCTCTTCCTCCAGCTGCTGGTACTATGTCGTATAGTAGTATCTCGACCTCGCCCTCCATCTCTAACGGCCGTGGCAAGCCATTCTCACCAACACATAACATCTTCAGCGCGAAAGACCAACCTCCCCTCTCGGAACCCGGTTCCTCAAACCTCATCTCTCGGCCCACCGCACCTCCAACCATCTGAATATCTGGTCCGGTGCAGGAAATCCAAACGATGCCTTCTCCTTACGTTTGCCTTGTCCCAAAAAGGCAAAACGCACAGACTTACCACCGTTGGTCATATTCCAATGACTAAGTGACGCAAGAAACCGTCAACGTCTTGTAGTGTCTAGTTAGGCACTCGCCAATTCCTTTCTCCTGCACGTCACAACTGTGCATTCCCATGAGCACATTCAACAGAACAACGTCCGGAACCATACGGACATTTGCCCTAAATTCACTAGGCTGACTCAGTACAACAAACCTCTCGAAGCCGATTTTTCCATGAACATCCGGAACATGATGCAGCGCCTTCGATTCGGTACTGGAAAGCGGTGATCCTCCCAACTTTAAGAGTTAAACTCGGTCGGTGAAGCCTTAGACTTGGTTGTTGCCAAGTCTTGAATTTTCGACTGCGCCTTCTTCGCATAGCTCGGAGAATTGTGGTAAGCTAGTTGAAGTGTTGATCAAGTGGTCGATGAAGTTACCTGTGCGCCGGATCTATTGATTAATGATGGTGGTTTCAACTTCCAGGCAAGACGTTGTGCTCGGATCTGTGATCTTATTCGGATTTGTGATCCTATTGCACTGGAAGTGGAGCACTTCACAAGAGAAAGCAATGCGTTGCTTCTGCTTAGCGTCACGCAATCGACCAAGCGCATCAACATGATCGTCCGATGGCTCATGTCATGCTGCGCAGTCGATACCGCAAACATTGACAGACGACAATTCATCAATGCCGTCTGGTCGGTAGATTTGGTTGACATGCGGTCGGCCTCGGTGACGAATACTCGCCTACAAAGTTACAACGGCGGACCCGGCAGTCCGGTTCCCACAAGCCCCGCGTCTGAGGTCTAGACGCCAAAGGTTCAGTTTCGTTGGCAACGATCCCATAGGTTGATGTGCTTGCGGAACTCCGGAGTTGGGCGTCTCTGCAGTCGATTGCAATTCGGAGAGTTTCAGTCTAGGGTCGTCTTCAGCCTTGTCGTGGTCGAATTTGTGTAATTGGGATGTCCCCACCGCTATTGAGCTTGACAATCCAAATCAACGGGCGCGCAGCTTGTACTGAAAACGACGTCGATCGCCGAGCCCGTCGTGGCTGTGTTTCTTCAACAGTTGCCCGCTTGATTGGATGTCTTGTTTCAAGTTACGAGCTGTCCACGAAGAGCTTGGCAAATGCCGGATCCTGCCGAGGGGTAATGTGAGGATGCGGAGACTACGATGCTTGTGCCGTGTCAGAGTCATGATCGTTGTCAGGAGTCGGAAGCTCTCGTGATGCTCATTGACTGTGTCGAGTTGAACATCTTGTGTCCAGATTTATGATGACGCATGATCGAAGGGATGTTCTGCTTCGTCTGCATCTGCATACGAGGCCGCAGTGATTTCGACGCCCTGGAGAACAGCAATGGGGCAGCATGCTTGATGCCTGCTGATTGAGTCTGCGCATCATCCAAAGCACGACAGGGACTGCAGCTCGCCAGAAGCAGGTACATCCGTGGCCGCTCCTGACTGCCATAGTTTTTGAGATATCGAAGATCGAACACGAATGTCCGTCACACGCTGGAAGCGGCCATGTTCGAGGTGGTGACACGGCGCATTCCGGGCTGTGTGGCCGATGCTGTCGTGCAACGAACGCGTCATTGTTGTCGTTCTCAAAGATCGTCTCCTTGAGACTCTCGACGTGCATATGTCCTTGGAGTGCTAGCACCGCTGGTGGTGCCAAGCTAGGACCGTCTTGAGCTTGTCGTGATTAGACCGCGGCGCTCTCCCGAGCGTTTGTTGATCGACAAGCCGGATCGACTTGAAGATGATCAGCAATCTTTTGTTGTGGCCGTCGGCGATATATCATTATTCGTGTTTGATGATGCTCGCAACGAGAGCGGTGCGATGTGATGCGATGCTGTGGAAGGGCCCGCAAGTTTCGAATCAGGCGTGTTCTATTTGCGGGCATAGTTTACAGGAACGGAAAGGTTCATGTTGTACAAGCCGAAGGGTCCGGACAACGCCTGTTACAATCTTGCACGACAACCTACTTTCGACTCGGAGAAGTTTGGTTGGGTACCACCTGCAGAAGCGTGGACGTGGAATCTCACCATTGGCCTGCATCGCTGCCGTCATTTTGACTTTCGAAACCATTGGAAGGACCAACCACGCCCGGACTTGTTCGTGTGTAGGGATGGCGTGAGAGACTTGGTGGCGGTGCATTGAATTGATCGAAACAGAGAAACTCTCCCACGATGTCGAGGCAGCGCGGAGATCCGGCTCCAGGCTAGTTGAAGGTAATTGTGTGAGCTAAGCAGAGGCGGCGCTCGCAAGCGCGCAAGCGTAGGTTTTGGCTCGCAAATGGTAAGGCTTTGCGGTATGCGACGCGCTCTGAGTCGCTGGCCAGAATTGATGTAATTGCTCAGCAGGAGTCGAGATCCCAACACGCTGACGCCCCGAGTGGGAAGGGTCGATGGCGTGTATCATGATGCGCGGCCCCAGAGGGAAATCCAGGATTCAATCGCTGGGAGTAGTTCACCAAGGCCTCGGGCGAATGGTGGTGGTCGGAAGGGTCCGAGCTATTTCGAGCAGGAGTACATGGAATACATAGCATGCGTTCGCCCGCCGGCAGTGATGGCGGCGTGGTGATGGGTGCCATATTGCCATTCATCGCAAAAAGCATGCGAAGCGAGACGAACACCCAGCGGGAGGTCGCGTGGGCTGGTCCTCTGGTAATCTGGGGAGGAGTCGTCGAGGTTTGGATCACCTCCTGTGCTCTGTTTCAGTTTCGGTGGGCGGATGGAGCTTGCAGGTCGCGGCCGTCGAGGCCGTCTCGCGCCGATCGACAGGAGTGATCCCCGCGCGGGCGGGCTGGTCTGGTGTCGCGATCTGGCAGCCCGGGAGGACGGAGGGAGTTGCTGCGCATCATGTCGTCGTGCCTGCTCTGCCGGATCAGCAGCCCGCGAGCAGCAGCAGCGGCGGGCGGCGCCAAGCACGGCCCGGCAAGGAAGCGTTGAGAGTCGCAGCACGAAGGATCGCCGCTCGTGTGGAGCCGGTGCAGCAGATTCTCCCAATCGCAACAGCACACTTTCCGCGTTTCTGCCAAACTCACAAGCTTACTCGCGCGCGCTGCAGCATTTACCTTTGGCCAGCGGCGCTAAGCTTTCGGTGTCGTGGAACGCGATGGAGCAAATGGGAAAGGCGTGTCTCGGGGGCAGGAGGAGATGAGCAGGTGTCGGCCGGGATGGCGAGCGTGGGCGACGACACGGGCAATCGTTGCGGCGGCCTGCACTCGACGATCTTTGATGAGGAAGTCTGCGAGCGAGGTGGCCCGAATGCCTGTTGGCCTGGTCTGGTCTGGTCTGGTCGGCCTGCTCGCCGTCATCGCAGCAGACACCGTGACTTCGGCTCGGCGTGGGCATGGCATACTGTGAGTGGGTGCGAGAGGTGATGCGCTGGACGATGCGATCCGGCGCAAGGAGCACGTGTGGTGCTGGCGGCGAGCAATGGCGAGGCAGATGCGGCGTGTGTTTCTGCCATTGGAGGTCGCGCGTGGACGAAAGAGGATGCAGAGCGCGCCAGCGCCTGCAGCGGGAATGATGCCCACTGCATCGCAGGGCGAGTGGCAGAGGGCCATAGCGCAGACGGTGCAGTGCAGAACCGGCACAGCACAGGACAGGCACCACCGCATCGCACAGCAGCGCGGTCGCAGCAGGCCGGCCCGCAAGTGGATGCGGATCCGCCCGGGACTGCACCGGCGGTGGCAGGCCACGAGAGCGCGGGCGACGACTGTGCGACGTCGGACAGGCATTCTGGCATTGTGTCGGTCTCGGTGACGCGCGCGCGCCCGCCCTGTCGTCGGATGGGGATGCGCGGCGCTGCGATGCGATGTGAGCACTAACTCGGCGGGCGGGCGGTCCACGTCCTCGATCCCACGCCCAGCCCCGGCCAGCAGTGCGCGCGCGATGGCCGTGCTGTCGCCGTGTCGATCGCAGGCCGCAGGGATGGCCATCCAGCACAGCCACCGCTCGTCGCAGCACCACAGCGCCAGCACCAGCACCAGCGCGAGGGCCAACTTCCCACCGCGCCGAACCGTGCGTAGGACTGGCAAACCTACACGACACACCCTGGCACGGCCGCCTCCGCAAACTCTCAGCACTTGATCTACTGCCCTGCCCTGCCCTTCCCTTCCCGGCCCTCGCAGCCTCGACTCGTCTCCTGTAACCTGCACGCGCAGACCGCAGCCCGCATATGAGTCTCGCTCGCTGCTGCTGCTGCTGCTGCTGCTGTCGTTGCCGCCGCTGATTATGCCCCCATCCCGCCGCCTGCCCCCGCTGTCGAGTCCGGGCTCGCATGTTGCACATCGCCTCCCCGAGCGAACTGCTGCAGCATAGCATAGCGTGCAGCCGCCGTTTCTGCCGCCCCAAGCCCAAGCAAGCCACAGGCGTGTAAGCTGCCGTTCGCTCCTGCTGTCTCCAACGCCGTTGCTGCTGGAGCCGCACCGTTGCCTGCTGCACTGCACCGCACCTGCTGCCACGACGTAAGCGCTGCTGCACCGCGGCGCCGCGACACGGTCGTCGATGCCATGGCCGACGACGACCGCAACACCGCGTATCGATCCTCGCCGCCGACCCACTGGACGCACTTCCCGACACATCCTCACTCCCATCACGGCACGCCCGCCCAGGAGTATCAGGGCTTCAACTTCGCCTCTCCTCAGCTGCCCATGGAACCCAGTGCCTTTGCCAGCGGGATGCACCAACGGCCAATGCATCACCAGCTGCAACCGTTGGTGACCGGCATGCCGCAATGGCCTTCGATGCTGAACAGTCAAGGCCCGGCTTCCTACCCGCCCATCTTTCAACAGCCCGTGCAGCCTCTTCAACCCATGTCCGCCGGACCCGTACTCACGCCCGTATCGGCAACATCGACCCGATCAACCTCGACACCGCGCAAAACGCTGACCGACCTGGACCGGAAGCGCATGTGCCAATATGCAGAGGAGCACCCGAACAGCAAACAGACCGAGATTGGAGGTACGTGGGCTGATGCGGATCGATGAAGGAAATGCTGACCGCAACCAGCAATCTTCGGCGTGGAGAGAAGGTACGACCAGAGTGCAGTAGAGATGCCTGGATCGTCGCTGACCAGCTCCCAGCACCGTCTCCAAAGTCTTGCGACAAAAGGAGAAGTACCTCTTTCAGGACGACGGCAGTCGATCGCCCGTGAAGCGGGCGAAAGGACGGTCTCCTGACATTGAGCGTGCTCTTGCTGTGTGGGCGAAGAATCAGGTACGTGTGCGCTGTGCAAAGTACCAAATGATGCCGGTCATTGATCGCTCAGCAGGAGAAGAAGGGGAACCCTCTTTCCGATGACATGATCCGCGCTCAGGCACGCGCCTTTGCTGCAACGACGACGAGTCCAGATAACCCTGTCACGCTAAGTTCGAGCTGGATAGAAAAGTTCAAGCTCAAGAACAACTTGATGGGCGCACGATCGCGTAAAGCGTCCCTCGCGCCCGATGACGCCGACTGTGGAGCTGCAGTGTCCTCCTCTTCACACACTCCGGGCGACACCTCCCCGATATCACCTTCGGGGCTGGGTTCACCGTCACCAATCGACCTGCAACGGGTGCAGAGCCAGGAAAGTCTCAAGAACGAAAGTCCAGACGATTACATCGACTTTGGCAACCACAGGCATGGTGTATTCCACAGCCAGAGCACGAACTCATTACACAGCGCCTTCACCGACACAGCGCCGTCTTCGTTTTCACCGGGACCACTCAGTCCCGGCACGTCACCGTTTTTCACGCCCGACTCCGGAACGGCACCTTCACCGTTTATACCCACACCCCATTCGCGACCGATCGTAGCCGTGCCGTCGAACTCCAGCTCCCACCGACCGCGAAGCCAGACCTTTCCGCGCATAGACCAGTATTCGAGCTCGCCGGGAGATGCAGCGACGCCCAAGTATACCACCAATGGATCGACACTCGATTCACCGATGGAAGAGCCCCCTGATCCGCTGATCAGCCTTGATGAAGCCATGGCTCTACACAATGGCTCGAACACAACGATACATCCGGCCTCAATGTCGAACGATCACAACAGCATGGGACCTCCTCCTCTCCCATCGCACATTGACTCGTCCAGTCGACGCGGTTCAACGAAGTCGGGAATGGCGACTTCTCCCGAAGAAGCTCGCCATGCACTTCAGATCGTTCTCGCCTTTTTCGAACAACAGCCACAAGGATTCCTCGACTTCAACGAGAGCGTTACCATGGGCAAGTTGATGGAGAAGCTAAAACTACAGTCGTCACACCCTTCGCAAGGCAGCGCCAATGGCATTTGATCCGGTCCGCTGCAATCTAGTCTTTTCTTTCACTTCTGACAACCCCGCCTCTGCTGAACAGACCCAGCAGAAGCATTTCCACCTTTACGTTTCTCCAGCTTGCATACTTTGCACAGCTTCTATCTCGGTTTTTTTAACAGCGCGCGACCTTTTGATCATCATGCATTGACGGGAACTGGTAAACATGGGACACATGAGCACAGCACGATATATCTTTCGCGCGTTAGGGAAGCAGGGGTTAAGAGACCACCACCAAAATTTCTTCGTCAACTACGCAGAGACACAGGGGATCTAAGTCCGCTCGCGCGGCCATCATCAAACTGAGAGGAGGAAATCTTTTCGGATTTATACTGTATTGTTATGTTTTTTGCATTGACTGCCTGTGCAGCGAGAGGGAGAGCGAGCGAGCAACAGATGGAGCTCGATCTGTTGATGGAGACGGAAGACAGGAGACAGAAGAGAGAATTCACCGATGAGCGGTATCGCCAACGAGTATTGTCGACATTGATGATCGATATTCATGTTACTTATCGTCGAGGAGCTTCATCTTCATTCAGCCGACCAGCTAAATGACCGTCTAGTCTATCATGCTAACCGACAGATAATTCTTCACCGCCACTGACCCATCATCATCATCAAGCAGAAGAAGACTCAGCCCTCAACTCAGGAAACAGCCTCGCAACAATCACCTCCACAACTCTCACCACCAACTGCTTATTCAAATACCCATCCCCGAGCAGACTCTCCAATTCACACTCCACATCTTCCTGCATGGCGTCTATATCCCCCGTCGCGAAAAATCTCTCGCGAAGGGAGTCTGGTACGGCGGAAACTATGACAGCGGCACATTCTTTCCGCATTTGCTGTGCCTCATCGGGGGTAGGAGGCACGCGTGCAGGAGCTGGAACGTTTTCGGGGAAGAGGGTGGTTCGGGTGGCTGAAAGTAGCGAGGGGAGGGATTTGTTGAGTGCGGTTGGGGAGAGGAGGGTGTTGTGGAATTGGGAGGAGAGGAGTCTGTTGGTTGGATTGAGTCAGTGAGTGAATGTGTCATCAGTATGATGTTATGCGTGTTCCGGGAGGTTGGTTGTGTCGTCCGAGTTAGTTGGAGGTGTGCTGAGAAGGGTCATGGGGCCTGATTGCGTGCATGTGGCATATGCAATGGCGTTTCTGCCGTGCTGGTGGCCTCGTGGTGTGAAGAGGCGAAGATTGATGTGCTGGGCTGGCTGCACTGCTGCATGCACGGACGGCATCAGACCAGAGGAATTGACAGCGAGGAAAGGGCACCGGGATCGGATCGCGATACAGTGGTCGCAAGACTTGTCCCGCTTTCTTGCTTGCACTTGCTTTGTCGCATCCGTCGCATCGCTTCTGTTTAGACGGACGAATAGAGGTGTTCAGAAGCTCTTTTGCGCTCTCACTGGTGCCCACAGTTAACTTCGGCAGCAAGGGCCAATCCGTAAGCTTTGGGTCCGCGCCGGGATCCTTCTGACAACATAGGTTCTTTTAGGTTTGGGCCGTGATCGCAATGGCCCGGGTGGTGCTGCACGGACGTTTTTGTGTTTGACGTTTGTGCGTTGTGTGCCAGGGTGTGGATGAACACCCTGGCCCGCAGAGGCCCGAACCCGCAGCGCGAGCGGGACTGGACATCCAGTTGCCGAGTAGCAGCTTCCTCTTTTTGAACAGGTATCTTTCGATAGTAAAGGGACCACATGTTGTGTTGTCTCGCTTCTGTTGCAAGCGCCTGTGATGGTGCCCGATGATTACGTGTCGGGACCGAGAGAAGCTCGCCATGTTCCATCAGCGTGGTGTGGGTGGCTGCTGCTGCTTGCTGGCTGCTGCATGTATTGACAGCGATCTCGCGAGACACAGAGAGCTGTTCGGCCGGAGTTGAAGCGCTTCGCGACGAGACGCTGTTGTAAGCGTGCCAAGCGACCATGCAACTGCAAGCACTGGCATTGAAACACAGTCTCCAGAATACGAAAGGTCCGTAGCATGACATTGGCGGACGTCAGAATCAGATGACCGCGAGCTCATGCAGGCTGCCGTCGTGGCTTTCTCGCTTGGGCGAATGAGGGGACGCAATACCAGGGTGTGCGACACACGTTGGGACACACGCTGCACGTAGCTCCGTGTATTTCGTCCGCCTCGGTAGCGTCATCATCACTGGACCGGGGTGTTTTTATTGATGATGAAGGAAGAAAGAAACATTCGCGACTCACCTGTCCAATCTGCTGTTCGTGCTGCAGATTTGCCCTGGTCCATGCAAGGCCGTCCATTGCAGGAAGGAGAGTGCACCTGACAGCCATGGGGTGCGTTGCTCCAGCATCAACAGCTTGGATATGCACACCCAGACATGCATGCCGGTTATAGGCTGTGTTTCGCCGCCGCCGAAGCGTGAGCTCTGGACTCCTTTCGCTGTTGGTCGAGAATCATCCGACGCTCCAATCAGTCCGTCTGGCGTGTGTGAGGATCGAATGGGTCGTGCTGGAATCGATGAAGTCTGCAGGATTGCGATAGTGAAGGCCCGAACCAGGAGCCAGATCGTCATGACGGCCTGGATCACAATCCAGAACGTACGAGTGAGCATGTCGAAGCGCCGTCGAGGACGAAGCTGTTCATGACTCGCATTTGCTGCGGGTGCTGCGGTTAGTAGTTCGAAGTTGTCCAGTTGGCTGGTGGCATTCTTCTGCTGAGTCTGCGCTGCATCACCTCGCACTGCTCGCAGAAGCTTTGTAATGCCATCCCAAAGCAGCCACGGCTCACAAGCTTTGCCACAAATGCCATTGTGAAAGATTAGCTCGGCGAGGATTTCCGATACGAGAACGTCCAAGCATGGATTCTGCAGATCCTCTGGAGGCAGAAGTAGTGGCAATACTCGGTCCACGAGAAGTAGACACCACGCGGCTTCGTTTTCTTGCTGCTCAAGCGTGGTTTCAGCAGTCGACGGAACTGGTGAAAGAGCGGGATGTGGACGGAGGGCGTGGTATCTCTGACGCACTTCTGCAGTCGTAAGACGTGCGCGTCGCGATGTTTGAGCGATGCGAACGGCTGCCACGGATCAGCATTTCGTCGGGCGGGAGAGCCTTGCCATGTCCAAATTACCGTCGACATGCTCGGTGAGCAGTTCGGGCAGCTCGTCCAACAGCAAGCTTTCCAGGTCGACATGCCGTAATCGTTGCTCCAATTCCCTTGTGCAGTGGGCAATAATCTGCACAATGGAAGCGACGAATTCCTGATCTGGCGTGATCCGGTTGTACCATGTCTGGACGAATAGGTTCAGGACTACGGCAATCAGAGCATATAATTGGATATCCACATCGTTGGAACTCGTTAGTGGCGGCAAGAGCTGTTCAAGAGGCTCGGAAACTCGATTGTGAGCAGTCGAGTCTGCAGATGTGGATGGGTCCGGAGTCCTTGCGCATAGTGTTCGCTTGATGTATGCCACCGTCGCCTCGTCCTCAACCCGCTGCTTGTGATCGCGATCCGGTTGTCGTGCAAAGCTGAGGCCTCTACGGTGCTGGTGCGGTCTCGACGGCCGGGCGGCCGCGCCTTGTGCCATTTGGGTCGCAAGAAATGTGGCACACTGACCGCGATATAGCCGCCACCATCGTACGCGATACAAAGTTTATGTCGTCCGGAGCTTGTGAGTGAACGGAAGGCGAAGTGAATGTCGGGAAAGGTCGCACGTGGGTCGTGGGATATTGTCTCCCCACATTTGAGTTTGAGTTCGCGCCAAGCACGCGGCTTTGAACCAACTGGCGTTGCGAGCTGTCAACTCTCCAACAACATTCGTCGTTGACAATCCGCATAGTGAGATTCCGACTGCCAGGAAACTCGCGACAATGGCCGCCACAACTACTCTCGATGAGGTGGACAGTATGACGATGAATCTGCTTTCGGTCCTTATACAGCGCGTAAACTGACCAATCAACAGAGGAACTGCGCGCCATCATCACAAACCTCTACATGGTCCTCTGCCAAGCACACGAGTATCAAGGCCCAAATACGAATCAGGCGTTGCAGAGAGAGATGTAAGAAGGCGCCCCCACGCCATATGTTTATACGATAGCTCATGCATACGTGTAGGAAAGATCTACTGCAGAACCTCAAGAACCTCTCCCAAAAGGCACAGCTGCTCCCCACGCATGTGCCGAAAGACATCATTGATTATGTCGAGTTGGCACGTAATCCAGACGTCTACACTCGTGAGTTTGTCGAGTTGGTCATGAAGTACAACCAGGAACAGAAAGGCCGGAACGACGCGTATGGCGATTTCCACGACATTCTGGCGCAAACCATTATTACTGGCATTCCGGATATGGCAGAAGACGTGAAGAAGGTTGCTGCTGCGTCCGGCAGACCGGTCAATTAGAGCGCGACTGCTTGGTTCCTATCCAGATTATCATTGTCGAGCGCTACCCAGAAGCTCTTGGTCTTTTCTGTGCGAGTAGAGGAAGTCGCGATCAAGCACGAGGCAGTTGAACGTCTCAGGAGCATCGCGATTGCCGCATTGCAGCTTCTTCAGCACCTGGACGCGCCCCGATATACCAGTGTCTGGGAGAATGGACCCCCGACGTTACCGAAGGTTGACCCAGAGGCTCACTTCAGCATCGATCTTGGACCTTCGAGTCCTTCCGGTCGATATGTCTACCCACATTCTCCACCGTCGGTATGGCCATCTCACACCCGAAATCGTAAGAAGCGCAGCAGCGACGCTCAGGAGCTCTTACCGCCGCAGAATGACAGCATATGGAAGAAGAAGTATCGCCCATCGCCTACAGAGCCATCCGCAGAGAGGCCCAGGCCTTCGCCAGAGCCTTTATCACCTCCGTCCGATGCAGGACGAGGGTCGTTTGTAGATAGCAAAGAGGCCCCTGAAGCTCAAGGTCGAAGGCCCAGCAAAGTGCAAGAGCCTCGTACTCGCAGAGGCGTACTAGAACCCCCAGTTGCGCGCAGAAGCAAGATTCGCGATCATGGGGTGTAACGAGAACTCGAACATTGCTACAGTAGTTGCACAAACCACCACACTACCCACAGCGTGAGTTGTCTCGCGCGGAATTCCAACTAGCCCTAAGTAACGCATGAGTTCTCGAGGAAACACACTTTTCACGCACAATCTGACCCCAGTTGCAAGGGACGTCTTCTCTCGGTCTGCTTCCTTGCCGAACTGTCCGTCTCACAGGCACAATAGCTTGCATTATAAATCATTCGGACTTCATTTCTCCATTGCTCCCCGTACGCATGTGATGTTTCGCTGTAGGAGGGATAGGTACGTTAGGGTGATTCAATGTGATGGACTTCAGAGTTGGCGGGCGTGTGCCTGCTCGAGGTTCGACATGGATAGTATGCCGCAACCAGGACTCTGTTTGATCGTAGTGAATTCCAGAATGCGATGTGAGCCTCAACAAGCATGGCTGAAAAACGTACAGTCGTTGAAACGTAGACTTGGACCATGCTTGAGATGATATCTTGCCCATCGCACCAAACTCGTCTATTCAACCAGAGACTATCCATGTCCATCATGTCTCAGCTTCTTCTCGTTTACTTTTCTTCGTCCTCAGTCCAATCCCTACAACTCCCTCAACACCGCAAACCTCCTCGCCATGACGCTTTTTGAAACTTCGCTCCCAGGCGCAACAGCCTCAAAAGCATGCGGGACGCCTGGTACCAAATGGAACTCGCAACTCACGCCCGCTCGTCCGAGTAAACTCGCATACTGCAAATCTTCCTCACGGAAGAGATCCAGTTCTCCCACGTCGATGTACGCTGGAGGTAGACCTTGCGCTTCCGCGACCGTGGACCGAGCAGGTGCGTGGATTGTAGGGACGGAATCGGATGCTGCCGTTTGTTTTCCGAGAAGTGCACCCCAAGCGGTGATATTATCGTCCATTGTCCAGAGGAGGAAGGGGGCGATGGAAGTATGGGTTGGCGACGAAGGGTTGGTGTTGGTATCGTCCAGCATTGGATAGATCAGGATTTGCTTTTTGATGGGAAGTGGTTGTGGTTGAAGTTTGTTGTAGTGGGCGAGAGCTGCGGTGAGACCTCCGCCGGCGGAGTCGCCCATGATGGCGATGCGGGTAGGGTCAATACCGAGGGAGGTGGCGTTGGAGTGGAGGTATTGGAGGCCAGAGTAGACATCTTGGACGGGAACGGGAGCGCGGACTTCAGGGGCGAGACTGTATTCGACGGCGAGGATTGGGACACCGGTGTGGGCGACGTAGTTTTTGATGATGTGGTCGTAGACTTCGAGGGAGAGGGCTATGTAGCCTCCACCATGACTGTAGAGAACTGCGCTACCTGGGGCCGGGTGGACGGTGGAAGTATACCAGCGAGCGAGGAGTTTGTGGCCATCCTGATTGGCAAAGTGGGTTAGACATCATGCTTGCGGGAAAGGCTGTGAAACTTACTTGTGCTTCAATGTGAATATCTTTCACATCCACGCCGTTTATGGGTTCTAATGTGGCGCTTGCCGTCCTGAAGATCTGGTCAAGGACAATACGTCGAGTGTCGACATCGCCAACCTGATTTAGAGTCAGATATCAGCTAGGGAAGTTGCCGACAATGAGCGGCATACCGGAATTGGCGGCGGAGCATTTGGTCCTGCCTAAAAATGTCAATGTATCTGAGTAGATCCGCAATTCGTTCGCGAGCGTTCGCTCATACCATTACAGCAAGGGCAGCACCCACGTCAGGATTCAGTTGAAAGCCCATGATCTATCAGTCAGGTTTTGTGATGTCAGTTTTCTTCGATTTGCCTGGACGATATGATTACAACGCGCTCGAGGAGAGTAGCTTATGTATCTGTTCTCCTTCTCCCTGGGCCAGCTGTCCTACCTGGGATGGTCACTCCTGAAGGCAGCCAGCTTAGCAATCCTGGAGTCGGCATTCTCGTAGAGCAGCTCGTGAATTCGTGTTGCCTTACACACCACGTTACGTCCGGGGCCGGATATATGCCAGCTGCCAGGACCCTATTTGAGCTTGGTGTGTCTTGCCATTCGGACATTCGGACGTTCTTAGGGCGTGGCCGTCAGATTTCAATGACTGATCAGAAAATGTCGGATGTCTCTACCTCCTAAGTCAGGCTCGCGGTCACTGTGCGTTTGGTAGTCATGAGGTGTAACGGCGAAATCCCAGAGCTTTGTTTCGTCGCCCCTCGGCCAAAAGGCACAATGTCCGAGCTTAGTAAGCACGGACAGCTCTGGGTCATGAATCTCCAGCATGTCACCACGTGACCCGGGGCATCACGTGACACCGCTCTTACATGAGGTCGTCAGGTTGGTGGCCCCTTCATCCAATTAGGAGGTCTCAGTCTCTTTGCACGTAGCAGGTCTGGTGCTAGACCGCGCCGAACAGCCAGATCCGTACACCGGGGAAACGGACATTCCGCCGACCGCGTCGAATGCCCTTGACATTTATACGAGGAGCATCGAAAGGCAATTCTGAATTGATTCGGTATCGCATATGCTTTCGCTGAATGTACAGTTTGTCCGTTCGATGCGTAGAACAAAAGCTACTTCTGCGAGTACAGGCTAAATCAGTCTTATGCGAATTGTTAAGCTCGCAGCTCTTACTGTGCGCATGTACTTTTGCTGATATTCGCTGTCGGAGAGTCCCTTACCAAGCATTGCGAGCCTGCTCGGCTTGTTACGAGAAGATTTATATCCTAGGCAGCAGCACATGTAAGGCGTGACGGTCTCGTAGCAGCGATATGTAGAAACGAGAGCGAGGCAGGATGGATGTAGGTGGACGGGTGAAGGTCGGGCAGCCAAGCAACCAAGGAAGGATCGGTCGGCAGTCAGTCCGCAAGTGCCGATGCGCCGCCGTCTGACATTCAGCCTCGTCTTGCTGTTCTTGTTGTCTATACACACGGCAGAGATGGGGACAACGAGATGAGCACGGCTGTCGGCATCACACGTTACACGAGAAGGAACTTGCGATGGCGTTCTCCAAATTGTCAGCCGCTGCAGCAGGCACGAATTGCGCGTCCCTTGCGCGTCGCCGGCACACGATGCATGCGGCAGCATGAAACCAGAATCCAAACGAGATGCTGTCTTTCTTGTTTGAAGCCTGGTCCGACACAAAACTGTCCATGACGAACGCCCGGTGAACTTCATCTTCCTCATGCTGTCGCCATTGGCATCACCCGAGCACCATGTCGCCGTTCCGCTTCCCACCGCGCTGGCCTTCGCCTTTCTGATATCGTCCGTCCTGGCCAATGTTGCGACCTCAGCCACACATTCACTGACGACAAGCGCTGTGGCATGGCTGTCGATTTGCACATACACTGCAGCGAGGACGGGAGCTCGGTCGCTGCTCGGCAACACACTTTCAAAACGCCTGTCATGGACCGCAGGAGCATTATTGGCTTTGGCACAGGTGTGCGACAGAGCTGTGGATGGTAGAGATATCCAGTGGGCCAAGGTCAATACACAAAGTCTGAAGATATGATCACGGACTGAAGTCTGTGGATTAGGCACTCCTTCCGGCATTGGTCTGCGGCCTGGCCGCGAGCGGGATATTGGAGACAACTTCCACTCAGCTTCACGATGCTCGCAGTCCCTCTAAGCGTGGAATTGGCAGGAGTACTACCGCTTCGAGGAGGTCAATCACTGTCTTGACTCTGTCAGCCCTGGCTGTGCTCTGGACTCATTCAACATCGACCACAGTCACTGCACTGGGCCTGTCTTATGCCATTCTCGGAGTACTCGCCTTCCACCTGATTGAGCGCGCCCTCGATGCCTCTGAGCATCAACTGCGCGGAGGAAGTGTGATATACTCACCGTGCTCACTTTCTACCAAACCACGAGCTATTTCCGGGCTATCTGGCGAGCCTTGCCTCGCTGTGCTTCGCGACGTGTCGGCAGCCTGCACAATCACAACCACAATCGCCAGCCTCGCATTGGAAAGTGCCAACTTCGGAGGAGTCGTGTACTACGGCTTCGCTTCGCAGATTCTGGGTGATCGATGGATATCCGGACAAGGAACGCTGTCCATCGCGTACGCGCTCAGTACCGTGCTCGCACATGTCACAGTATACACATGTGCAATATTGATGGTAAGTTTGATGGTCTGGCCCAATTCCTCGCTTATCGCCTTATCTGCGGCCGCCGCGATGGCGCTGGAGCGGCGCGGCCTCCGCAGCCGAGCAAGCACGGCCAGGGTCGCTTCCCTTTCAACTCTCAATCGTCTGCCAACAATTGCGTGCACTTCACTCAACCACTGACTTCTCCCCCCAGATACATCGTCAGGGCACTCTACTCACCAGCTTCATTCCCCTCTGCGCTGCAGTCGTCTCGGGACTACTGACCGATTTCTCGCTCCCTCGAATCTGCTTCGCCGCGCTATGTGCCCTTTCCGGAGTCGCTCTTCTCGATGAACAGGCCGCACTTTCAATTGGACCCAGGATGAGGATGCGCTATGGGAGGCTGCTCAGTCTCGCTGTTGTGGCCTCTTGCATCTGTCTCGCCTTCTACTACCTTCAGCCCTTGCGTTCTACCCAGCACCATCTCCCAACCAGCTCCGTTCCACTTCCTGTTCGGCCATTGAGTGCGCTACCGCCAGCAAAGACCCTCGAACCTCTGCAGTATACCGACACACAGACACATCCGGTGAAGAATCTCATCGACAATGCGTCAACCTCGTGGAACGCAAAGTTGCAGCGACAGTCGAAGACTCTGCAGGAAGCTGTAACCGAATACAAACGACGATATGGCATTTCTCCTCCCCCACATTTTGACAAATGGTATGAGTTCGCGAAGAGGAGGGGCGTGCAGCTCATTGATGAGTACGACACCATCTATCATTCGCTGCTGCCATTCTGGGGCCTGGCGCCTGCGACAATTCGAGCAAGAGCGAGGGAAGCATTAGGTTTCAGTGAGAACAATCTGATGGGTCTGCTCATACGTGATGGCAAGGTCTCGCTTGTGGAGTCAGGCCAGGAGTGGTTACAGCAGGCTGTGACGGGTATGCTCGAGCAATTCATCCAGTACCTGCCTGACATGGATCTGGCGTTCAACTTTCACGATGAGCCTCGTGTGGTTGTGCCGCACGACGAGTTATCGAGGTTGATCGAACTCGCTCGCACAAAATACATGCCTGCTGCTCAAGCGGTACAGAAGCCGAGAGACTCGTTCTCGCCGCGACCCAAGGATGTCAAGTCTGGGAAGCGTATCGCGGAAGTGAAGACCACACGATTCAACATTTACGCTCATCAACCGACATGGATACCATCGCGACTCTCGTGCTCGCCTGATAGTCCTGCTCGTGGTCTGGAGGAGTCTCAGCTCATGGATAACATGACAGCATACGCCCTGTCCGAACTGGGATTTGTGTACAACCAGACAGCTTTCTCCGACGTATGCAATTCGCCCTCTTTCGGTGAGTCGCATGGCTTCTTCGATCGTCCCAACGCTTTCAACGTGGTCCACGACCTCTTTCCAATTTTCAGCCAGAGCAAAATGTCCAGCTTCAACGATATTCTGTATCCCAGCCCCTGGTACTGGTTCGGCAAAGTCACTTACGACGAAAGCGAGGATATGGCTTGGACGCAGAAGAAGAATAGTCTCTGGTGGAGAGGCAGCACGACAGGTGGATTCTCGCGATCAGGAGGCTGGAGAAGACAACATCGACAAAAACTCGTCTCGAGAATCAACGCCCTCGATAAAGCCAAGATCATGTCCAGCAGCAATGCCGGCGCCACAGACGAGAACCCTAATGCGAGGAAATGGCTCACGAAAGAAGTCTCAAGACCGGAATTCAGCTCTATCATGGATGTCCATTTCTCCCACGTGGGGCAATGTGACCCAGGAGACTGCGATGCGCAACGCGAGTTCTTCAAAATTGTCCCTCCGGCTGATCAACAAGAAGCGTGGAAATATAAGTACTTGCTCGATGTGGACGGCAATGCTTTCAGCGGGCGGTTCTACGCTTTTCTGACAAGCCACTCTTTACCGTTGAAGATGGCTGTCTTTCGCGAATGGCATGAAGAATGGATCATGCCTTGGGTGCATTATATTCCGTTGAGCTTGAAAGGAGAGGAAGTGTTGGAGGTTGTGAGGTATTTTGATTCGGAGGAGGAAGGGAAGGAAATGGCGTTGAGGGTCGCGGAGGAGGGGAGGACGTGGGCGAAGAGTGCGCTTAGGAATGAAGATTTTGAGGTGTGGTTTTTTAGGTTGCTTTTGGAGTATGCGAGGGTGATTGATGATGAGAGGGCGGGGATTGGGTTTGAGGTTGTTTGATGAGCATTTTGGTAGTGCATGCATTTTTGCGAAGGGTGGAGTTGTGGTATTTTGCATATGTACACACATATTAGCGTTTTGCATCCTTTTGAGGCTCTTCTTCAAGTGTGTCTGCGCATGCGGCTTTGCGCATGAGGATCAAAAGGCATGTCGAGTACAGGTTTCTCATTTTCCATTTTCGTTTCCGCTAGTACACGCAGAGATCTTGCGAAGTTCATCCACAACATTCGCCATATGCAAGAAATGATCAATCAAACACCGCTGCACTGTGCAGGCAGGCACTCGCGTCCTCTGACGCTGCTTCCTCAACACTCTTCTCGTTGCTTCGCTTCGCTGATGCATGCAGATGACTTCAAAAAACACAATATAGAAAAGCTGTAAAAGCTAGTCCTGGAAACCTTCCCGCCCTCCTTTCCAGCTCCGCTCGTGTCCAACCTTTTTTGCCTCTCTCCCTTCTCGCCGGCAACGGTATCCAGAGGGTTTTCCACGTACCTGTTTGGCAGCCTTGCCTTTCACTAGCTCCGCGACTCCGAAGACCCCCGACTCGTCCTTCGTAGGGGAGTCGGATGACCATTGGCGTGAATGTCATGCTCCCGGTGGAGCACAAGGCTGAGGGGATAGGAGAAACGCTGAGGAAAAGTCAAGTTGCAGTCCTGTCTTGCTACAGGAGCGGCAGTCTTTTAGTCTTGCCAGTCCCACACTGTTCGCAAGAATTGGGACATATCCACTCGTTTGGACTTCATCTCGACTAGCCAAGGATGTTTGGTGATATGCCAAGGTGTGGCGCGGCGGTTGGGGTCTTTCTCCAAACTATATTTGAAGATCGATTAGCATATTGAGATTGAAAACCGTAGGTTCTCGGGGCTTCAAACTCACCAGCACTCAATAAAGTACTTGAAATTCTCACTCCACCGCAGCTTGTTTTCTGGCTCGTCTTTGAGTTTGGGGATAGGTTGTCGGACGATATATGTCAATAGATCGATCAATCCCGCTCGAGGGTTCATTTCTGTGCCGTCGGCAGGGAAGGGGAAACGATGTTGTGCCACTTCCAGTAATGTCACGCCCAGACTCCAAACGTCGGATGTGATGGTGTAGCTCTGGCCTGTTATTCGTTCGGGTGCCATGTAGTAACTGGTGCCGATGAAAGTATTGGCATCGCCTTTGGTGCCGAATTCTCCCGAGACGCCAAAGTCACAAAGTTTGACTTGTCCTTGGCGGGTGAGTAGGATGTTAGAGGGCTTGATGTCGCGGTGGATGATGCGGTGGCCGTGGAGGTATGTCAGACCATTGAGGACGCCTTCGGCGACTTTTCCAAGGACCTTCTCGCCTGTGCGGCCGCCAAGTTTCTTCACTTCGCGGTAGATGCTGTCAAGGGAGCCACCTTCACAAAACTCCATGGAAATGCCAATGGTGCCGCTCGTGTCGTCCATGAAGGCGCCGTAGTATTGGCAGATGTGTTCTGAAGCGCAGGATTTGTTGAAACTAAGTTCTCGCACAATTTGTTTCTTCACGTCTGGGTTGGGATCTGTTGTGATGATCTGGGACTTGTCAGTAATTTTCGATCCTGATGTCGTCTGATCTGCTCACCTTCAACGCAAAGACTGTCTTTCCACCTTTGAGGATACATCTTGTCACAGCACCGCCAGCACCTTCACCGAGACTGCCTATTTCCACGATGCGTCCCTCTTTCTTCGCAGCTTTCCACCCTGCATCATCCAAATCTTCTACATCCAACGGTCGCCCCTTTTCTAAGCTCAACTTCTCTAGATCGGGTAGGCCTTGCGTGCTCCCTTCTCGCTCCATGCCCACACCGCCTGAATGTGCCGAACTCGAGCTGTATAGTGAGCCAGAGGCTGAGACTGGATCTCCATCACTTCTTAGCATTTCTACGAAATTTAGCGCTGAGTACGATGACGTTGTCGAGACGGATCCATTTTGTGTGGTGTTGGCGCCGAAGCTGTTCGTCCTGCTGTGTGCCGATTCATCACTGCTACCTCCACTCGCAGACAAACCCGGAGCTATTTGTAGGGGCGGTAGCCTTCTTTTACTTTGAGCAGTCTCTTGCGGTGTATGTGCAGTACCCATTGGAGTTGCTAGTGACAGCTTGGGCGGCTGTGCTCGAGGTGGGATATGTAGGCCAAGCGGCGGTAGATTGTTGGCAGCCATGGGCGGCGCGGCCGCGCTGTTCACGGGTCGCTGACTCGGTGAGGCCGGTATTGCGAGACCGAGGCGTGGGAGCTTATTCCCGCCCTGTTGACGGCCAGCGCCTGGGATGGGCGGGCGGAGAAGCGGTGCCGGCGACGCCATGTCTGCGCGATCCACCGGCGGGGAGGTGAGATGGGTATTGTCGGCCACGATGGGCGTCTTGGCAAAGGCGGCCGTCAAAGAGAGCTCGTTGGCGCTCTTGACAGCCTAATAGCGGGGCTCTGGTATGGAATGCGGTGCTGAGCTGAGGAGCGGAGATGGTGTGAGGCAGTCCAGGGAGTGTATGCTGCTTGGTCGCCGCTGACGTGGGTGCGGGCTTCGGCGTGCGGTGTCGTGTCTCGTTTATGTGGTGCACCAGCACTGTTCGGCCACGGCTGCTGAGGTGGTCGAGCGGTCGTCAATGCTCCCGTGCTCCGTCAAATTGCCGCAACTCTCGCTTGGTGGGCGGAGATCCGTCGTTCGGGCAGCGGTGGAGAGGGAGGAGTGTCGGCGGAGGGAGCAGCGCGGTGGAGCAGTGGTGAGTTGTCTGCGGTGGTGTGGCCTTCGCTCGAGCGTGTTTCATGTGGCACGTCTGCAGTCACCAGGCGCTAGCCACCACAGGAGCCTCCTCAGCATGCACCGGACTATCTGCCAAGACCCTGCTGAGCCGCGCCCTTGAGCAATAATGTTGCACTCGATATCAACGACAACGACAATGGAAATCATGTCCACAAAGCTGTGTTTTGTGCTACTCGTCGAAAGGGATGTCGCTGAGGACACGGAGGCAGCAAGAATCCCGCCACATCAGCACCGCTCCCACGCCCGTCTCATTCGTCCGCGGTCCTGTCAGACTGTTGGCCCAATTGCCGCCGAGCAATGATGTCGCTGATCGGCCTGAAACCAACAGCTCCTTAGCAAGCGACACGACCC
>PNEN01000539.1:21196-64788 GCA_002933655.1 Cercospora berteroae | reverse complement strand
CATAATCGCGAATGGCATTACGATAATGCTCGCGAGGTAAACAGGGCCTCACCAAAGTCCACTGCGAGATGCGAGAAAGTGGCAAAACGACGATTTACATCAACATGAACCATTTCGACGACGAGGAAGTCTGGCACTGGGTGGGAGGGATCCTATTCACTATGTTTGAACATGAGTTGAAGCTGAACGGAGGCAAACACTTCAAGTGTCCGGGCTCTATCGGGTTGTAGGCACACGTTCGGATGTTGTATTTGTGCCGTCTGTCCAGGAAGGCACCACGCCTAGTCTCTCCTCACGGCGATCTGCGATGATTGTTAGGCGATTTCATCACGATGTTCATTTTTCAAGGAAGAGCCACTTTTCTGCAGGCCCATGAAGAAGAATGAATAAAATTTTACTAGACAAAATCTGATTTTCAAATTCCATTCTCCTCTCCTCCACTCTTTTCTTTCCATCTCACTCCTTCACCAATTTATTCAACTTCCGAATCTCCGTCCACCTTGACCAAGCCCCCATCTCCAATAAATTCATTCTTCTCATTTTGCCCGAAGGATGTCCAATTACCACAGGTTTCCACTCCGGATCAGCCTGATTCAGGTCGCCAAATTCTTTGCTTTCACCTCTCGTACTTGATGTGAAACTCGGAATGACTTGCACATCTTTCCATCTCCACAGAACAATGAGCAGCAGGACTGTGACGCACAGTAGAATCGCTGCAACGATTGAGATTGACGTTTGTGCGCCAAAGTCGTCGGTAATTCTGCCTGCTGCGACTGTAGCTCCTGCAGCGAGGAAGAACCCGAGGGATTGCGCTGCGAACCATCCAGCGCAGACGCGTGGAAAAGAAGAGTAATTGGTGCGGCGACGGCGAGTTTGAGCGGACATGGACTGCACGCGATGTCGAGTGTTGACTCCTGGTTGCAAGTCACACGTATCGAAGCTTTCCATGATGAGGCCGACACACTCCGCGGTGCCCAGGTCTGCGAGGAAGCCTACCAGGCCAGCAAATACCACTGCGGCGCTCCAGTGTAGAGGCGGTCCAGGGCTGCAGAGACAGAATCCGAGTCCTGCAAAAGGTAGGAGCAGTGTGAAGATTGTCCTTCGAAGTAGATGTGAAGTCCAAGTCACTCGAGGCTCGTGGAATGTCATGCTGTCCGTCCGTGGCGGCTTGACGCGAGCTCGACTGAGCGTCGAGGCGTTTGTAAGTGGCATCGCCAAAGCAGCGCCGACTGGAACAGACAAGGCTGCAAGTCCTACCCAATGTGAAGCCCATTCGTAGTCTCGTGAAAGGAGTGCGCCAAGTAACTATGAACAGTCAGCTTCCAAATCTACTCATAGCACGTGTCTGGCAACTGACCAAAATGACAAGTGTAAGTTGAGCTTGGATCCAACCAAGGTACAACATCAACACGAAGAAGCCCGGCTGGAGAATCATGCGCTTGGTGAGGATGATGCCAGCCCAGACCTCTTCGAACCAGTACTTTGGTCCATCGTTCGAAATGTGTAATTTAACCTCGCCGCGTGCGATTCGGTGCTTGACCCGGCGAGCTTCTTTGTCTTCGAAGAACTGGAACAATGACCTCCGATGCTCAGCCTTCCGGGTTTCTGGTGCGATCATGTTGACCAGCAGGAAGAAGGACAGGAGCATGATGCTGATCCAGAAGCCCCAGCTGGGATTGAGCTTCGAGATGATGCAGGCACCAGCGAAGAAGCCAATGGAAAGTGAGCTTCCGAAGCAAAATGTCCAAAGACCCAGCCAAGCACCAATACCACCGCCTTGCCTTCGAACATCATCAGGCGCAACAATTTCTTGATGTGGACGTTCAGACATGAGTGACGCTCCCTATAGGTCCCACAGCGTCGGCAGAAAGTTCACATTGGCAAATCCGAGGGCCAGGCCAGTCAAACCACGCGGAAGAAGAAGACCAATCTTGTACAGCAAGCCTGAGCCATGTGCATACTGCACGACCATCGCCTGCGGAATCTGGAGGGGTAGCATGATGCCGAAAGCCACGAGTATGTACGGCCGGCGTCCGTGGAGCAATGGCAGTGGCCATGCGATGAGAGTGCTTATGCCCAGTCCAGCAAACAGTCTAGTCTGGTTAGCATCGCCCACGTGGAAGTCGTAGATCATTCTCGCTCACAGCATATTGCCAAATATGACCCAATGTGATTCATCGTCAAGCTGGTACTGAATTCGCGGTACTTCTCCGGCCTTCATGAAATCAGCTTACGCGCAGAGAAATGACTCGCATGACACGTACATAAATCCCAGCGATCAATCCCACAAATATGGTGTTCAGGCAAGCAATGAAGGATGTAAGCCGTTTCCGGGTCAAACTCCATTCCCTTGCGATTGGCTCGGGCCTGTGATGTCTTCTGAGATAATACTCCTCGCCTTCCTTGACACTGATGTGATTGAGCCGAGGATGCTTCAAGCTGAGGTCGCTGAGTATGGGTTAGTCAGATTCGATTGGCAGTATGGGAAAGTCACTTACACTGCCTCCGCATCACTGCTTGCAGTTGGAACACGCGCCGGCTTGAATGTTTTTGCAGGAAGTGTCGAACTCATCGTGCCAGCCGCCGGAGGCAGATTTGCAGCAGCGGTTGAAAGAGGCTGGTCATTAGCGGCAAGCAGCGGCTCTGCCGATCGCGAGCCATTTTGCAAGCCTGCTTGGGCCCTTCGTAGTGGTCTGCTTGGCACCCTAGATGCCGTGGCGTCGCTGTTGTGCACAGTATGCGCTCGATGGACTCTCTGTTGTTTTCCTGGTCGGCCGCAGCACCACTTGGGTGCAGGAGACGGAGGAAGTGGCGCATCGGTCTTGGTCGTACAGATGCTGTGTCGGATTCCCGGCTGTGTTGCTACTGATTCTCCATGATCACCGTAGAAGCTCGCCGCCGCGCCGCACTTGGCACGCTCCAGCGAATGTGTGGAATGGCGACGCATGATCTTTGGGTCATTGTAGGCGTAGTCACGGACTATAGAATCAGCAGAGGGTGGGTGGTACAATCGAGGAGGTGTTCTCGAAATGGAGTCATCTGCAGAGGCCATGCGGTGGCGTTGTTGAACATCGCCGCCTCGGGATATCCTCGCGGGCTCCTTTGGCGCAGGCTGGGAGTTGGGTGAACGCGCTTTTGTCATAGCTTGGTTGATCTGCGCGAAAGGCGATCTGTCAGCTGCAGCTCTTGTCCGCCGTCCAAGTGATGTAGAGGGCGATATGCCCTCCTCTGCTGATGACCGCATGGACTCAGTCTGAGAAAGTCTGAGCGGCCGCACTGTCGTTTCTTGTAAATCGGACAGGCCAGTGATAGTGCGCGTGGCGCCTCCAGCCGCTGTCCCTACTCTCAAGGGTTGTACAGCTTCGGGTCCATCCTGTGCCGGCCCTGTCGCCGCGTCAGCGGGAGGCTTAGGCTTGCCGCCTGCAAGATTTTGTCGATCTAGCATTGCGGCAGCCTTGCGTGATATGCTCGTGGGCGTTGCGTAGTCGCTGCCCGGCGATGAAGAGCTCGAAGGTGCCATTAGATGCGGCGGGAGCGCATACAGTGACGATGTTGTGGCGGGAACTGCAGACAACGCAAGACCGTGTGGCGTGGAATTCGGCAACGGCGCGCTGGAGGCTACAGTATCTCGGGGAGTATCTGCAATGGCACTAGGTCTCTTTCGCTGTGCGCCGTCAATGCTAACACTGGAGACAGCTGCTACGTTCCTGTATTGACTCGGTTGGGGTTTCCTTGTCGTCGTTCCTTTACGTTGTCGTGCTGGCTGGACTTTCATTGTCTCCGTAGATGGAGTTACAATACGGATTGCCGGCTTCTTCGAGGCTGAGTCGGGACTGTGAGGGGACCTGACGAGCTTCTCGTACGACGCCGGGTCCTTTCTTGGGAAACCAGCAGGAAGAGCTTCTCGATCACTTGGGGTAGTGGTGCTGTACTCGGACGAAGCGCACGAGAGCGCACGAGGTGCTGGCTTCGATTTTGTGATTGGGCGAGACATTAGCCCTGCAGGCCGTTCCGAGGTCTGGGAATAAGATCTGGGGTCTCGCGTTCGCCTTCGATCACGAATCTCTGGAGTTGATCCTGTCGGGCGGAATCTCAGGTCGTCGCTGAGAGTTTTGGACGCAACATACTTGGTTGAAGGTTCGAAGAAGCTGCTGGGAGGTGCCTGGGGTGGTAGCGGATCGTGACTAGAAGAAGTAGGTTGAGGATGTAGTGCTGGAGCTATCCCGGCCGCATCAAGCCATGGCAGTCTCTTCCTCGCTGCTAACGGAGGCCGAGGTGCGCGCGTATCCCCGTCCTGCGTTTGTCCTCCGATTGCTGCCATTGGTCTTGGCAGCCCAGATGCCCAGTGGTGAGGATAATCGGTAGGCTGGAAGTGACAGAAAAGCTGCCCTTCGGATAGCCGCGGGCTTCGTGATCAGCACTGTTCATAGAGCGCTTGACTTCATGGACGTTCGTAGAGGGTGCGAGTGATGTGATGTGCGTCAAGGCCGTGGGAGGTCGCGGAGATAGGAGCGAGCGAGCATTGGAGGGTTAGTGGTTGCTCGTTGAACAGTGTATCGAATTCGATTAGGAGATGTCATGCGAGGGTGAGGAAATAGAGAGGGAGTACACCACTGCACAGCTTGAAGGGCAGAAGATGAGAGATGAAGCCTTTGGCGTGGAAAGCAATCGCGTCCCTTAGTCCTACCTGACGTTACTGCTGCTTTGCACTTGCTCCTGCGCACCAACCCTGCTGCATGCGTGACTGCTACTCTTCAAATCGCACTTTGCCTGCACTGACATCCGGATACACGTCGAACCGGCGTTGCGTGTAGATGGGAATGCCTTTGCGCGACTCCTCGATGGTATCATTGTCCAGGTCAGCGTACGTGATACCCTCATTCTCATCGAGCTCTGACTGAATGGACGCGTTCGGATTCACAACCATTGAGTGGCCCCACGCATTGTACTCAGCCTGCATATTGCGAGACGGACTGCAAAGTCCCACATAGACCTGGTTGTCCATGGCTCTCGCACGCGCTTGGAGCTCCCAGTGCATCGCGCCAGTCGTGAGATTGAAGGCGCCTGGGTACAGCAGCAAGAAGGCGTCTTTCCTCGCAGCGATCATGGCCAGCTCTGGAAAGCGAATGTCATAGCAGATGGCGACTGCAATCTTGCCGTACTCGGGCAGATCAATGAGTGTGACCTTGTTGCCAGGTGACAGCACCTCGCTCTCGTGGAACGAGATTTTGCCTGGGATATCGATGTCGAACAGGTGCACCTTGCGGTGTGTCCCAATCAAATTGCCATTCGGATCGAAGGTCAAGGACGTGTTGTAGTACTTCTTCGTCTCCTCCCAATATTCTGGTATGCTGCCGCCCACCAAGTATGCCTTTGCCTCTTTCGCGAGCTCGGACAATGCGTGGAAGGAAGGTGCTTGCTCCGTGGTCGGCGGCGATGGCAGCAGCGTTTCGGCGTATTTGGGAAAGTGCTTCGTTCCGTAGGGGCTGTTGAAACATTCGGGCAGGACGACAATGTTTGCGCCTTTGGAGCTGGCTTCCAGGACTTTTGAGCGAGCTCGCGCGAGGTTCGCCGTCTTGTCCGCTCCGGTCGCCAGCTGCACCAGCGCCAGCTTCAGTGGTTTCTTCAGCAATTGGGCCATGATGGGGAGGTGGATCGACGAAGTGTGATGAAGCAGCAGCTTGGAGGTGGTGAGCTCTCCGGTTGTGCAGAGCCAACGCCAAGACCAATGTCGCTTCACGTCACCGACAGGGCCTTGATAGGGCGACGACCACCATCAACACCGTTCGCGACATCGGCATCATCGTAGCTCTCCGGCGGCGGAAAGAGACGCGGAATAGTACTCCCGGATTAAATGAAGTCTTTCGAGGGAAGACACGTGAACTGCACTCCCACGCGTCGAGCACGTGGCTTGGCGCGTGTTGGATGATCACGGTTTCATCCTGCTTCTCTTCGACGGGAACTCCCATCCCAACCATTTCAGAGATCGCGTGTGGCTCATCGCTGTGGCGATAACCGGAAAGTGAGCATGGCAAGACTGATCGAGCATGCAGGCGGCGTCCACGGACACCAAAGGTGGCCCAGCATAGATCGACTACGTCATCCTTGCCAGCGTTCTCAGATGCCTAGTGGAAGTCGGTGCATTCCTCCCGGTTGTGATACTTACGCACATAAGTGAAGATCTATATCTTCCGAGGCCGTGATCACCAGAGAAGTACCCCAACAGCCACTCCCTGCCGTTCGAAAAGATGGCCGACACCAGCGAGCAGCAAAGCAGTCTGAAACAATTTCTGGCAGTACGCAGACAACGCAACCAGATTTTAGCATAGCATCTGACGCAGAGACAGTCCATAGCGACGATCAAAGGCGATCTGTCGACAATAACAGCTCCTCCATTCGTGCTAGCCAACAAGTCAACCACCGAGTTCCCACGCTACTGGATCGAACAACCAGAGCTCTTTACTGCACCAGCTCATGAACAAGATCCTGCCAAACGCATTCTTGCAGTACTCAAATGGCTTTTGGCAAGTCTCAAGTCTCAGCAGTATGCTGGTCGACAGCCGAATGAAGGCGTCAAGAAGCCATTGAACGCCTTCCTTGGTGAAGTGTTCATTGGAGACTGCGGGCCGGAGGACGACGAGACGCACCTGATTTCTGAACAAGTCAGCCATCATCCTCCAGTGACTGCGTGCTATCTGTGGAATGATAAGCATGGTGTGCGAGCAGAAGGATATACTAGGCAGGTGAGTCAGACTGTCTCCGACAACTTTCTCCGCTATTTTGAGTCTGTTATGCTGATACGAACAGGACATCCGATTCACCGGAACAGTCAACATCACTCAAATCGGCCACGCAATCGTACACCTCGACGAGCTCAACGAAGACTACTTGATCCCTCTCCCCGACGTGAAAGTGCAAGGCATCTTAACCGGAAGTCCCTATCCAGAACTCCAAGGCTCTCACTCCATCATCTCCTCAACCGGCTACAGAGCCATCATCGACTTCAGCGGGAAACGCCTCCTCGGCTTAACCGGCGAGAAGAACCACGTGCACGCCGCCGTATACGCGCCCGATGATAACAAGCACAGCAATCCAATCTACGTTGCAGAGGTAAGCAGATTTACGGACATTCCCAGTCCTATGAAAGAAATTCCCCATACTCACAAAAATAGGGCAACTGGTCCGAAAGTTTCGAGATCAAAGATTCCTCCGGCACTGTCATCGACACCTACAACGTCACCTCCGCCCACACCACCCAATTTCGCACCCTCCCTCTCGAAAAACAAGACCCCTGGGAATCCCGCAAAGCCTGGCAACACGTCATCGAAGCAATCCGACAAGGCAATATGCAAGGTGTAGCAGACGCGAAGAGTAAACTCGAAACAGCTCAAAGAGAATTACGGAAAAAACCAGAAACTGGAGAAGAGGTTTGGGAAGCGTTGTTTTTTAAGAAAGAGATGGAGAATCCCGTGGCGGAGAAATTGTTGGCTGAGGTGGGGGAGAAATTGGATGTGGAGAGGACGGTGGGGGTTTGGAGATTTAACGGGGAGGCGGCGAAGAGTTTGAAGAGGCCTTGGAGGGGGGAATTGACGCCTTATGGGTGAGTGAAGTATTTGGGCTTAGTGGGAGTTGACATGTTGAGTGGGTGGAGAGCGATTACAATGCGTGCTGAAGGTATCTACAATGGGTATTATGAGCACGAGCAGGGACTCCGCAGGATTATTTGTTATTCTCGGAGCTGTATTCTCAAGGGTAGCTCTAGCAGCGTGATGACTTATACAAGAACGTGTTCCGTGGTGTGGGGCAACGAGCGTATCTTGAGTAGTATGGAGAGTTCAGATTCCTAAGATCATAACACGTCAATTGTAGCGAAAGAGAATTTTTGTTGAACTTCTTATCCGCACCTCACCTACTTCCCACCAGTAAAACTCACCGCCAAACACCCCGCCTGAGTCGTCCCTCCAACACCCCCATTATTACACTTCGAGTAATTATCCTTCATGATATCTGTACAACTCTTCCCTCCATCTCCTACCGGAAACGCAACGTCCTGTCGATCGACAGTGGTGACGCACTCATCAATCCATGAAATTGCAAAATCATATCGTACACCCCAACCATCGAGACGAACGTCTGCAGTACCTTCTCCAGGCCCAACATCTGGTTGTCCATCCACAACCTGATTCCAAGTCTCGCAAAAGTATTCCGCCATTTTGCCTTGGTCTCCGCCCTGGATATCAGCGTGTCCGGGGAAATCTGCTTCATTCCAGCATTCGGTCGAGAATACCTCAAGTGGTGTGATGGATACGGTCGGTGTTGGTGGAGGTTCCTTGGTAGTGGGGGAGGGTTCGGGCGCTGGCTCTGCGGAAGATGTCGAGGGTTCTGGGGTGGGCTCTGGCGTATTGGTGGCTTCCCAGGAGGCACAGCTCGAAGTTTCTACGCATGCCGCTTGGCCGCCCGAGCCAGCACATTGAGAAAATGTGGTGGTTGATGCGCAGGAACTGCCGGAAGGAGTTGTGATACCTCCTGTTCTTGTGAGGCTGGGCAGACCTGTGATTGGAGGTTCAGTCGAGCTGGAAGTGGATGTGACCTCTGAAGACGTTGTAGTGGAGCTGGTACTAGACGTGACCTCTGCAGACGATGTAGTCGAGCTTGAGGTAGGAGGAGCGGAACTTGTACTTGGTTCGAGGTCGGGAGAATCTGGCAGACTTTCCTCCGGTATGTCGGTCTCTGGCCGAATTGTCGCAGCTTGCATCCATAGAGGAACTGGGAGTCCCAGTGAGCTGTACATGGCAAAGGCATCATACTTTGTTGGTGAAGCAGTGATAGCGCATGCCAAGGCTGAGGATGGAGTCGAAATGGAAGATGAAGTTGTGCCAACGAGACTGCAGCCAGAGCTTGAAGTGCAGCTTGTTGTATAACAAATCGTTGTGCTAGACACTGAGTTATCTGTGCTTGTGGAAGACACCGAGCAGCCGATCCTGCAGTCAGTGACCGTGGTACTTTGAGTACAGGTCTCCGTGGATGAGCTGGACGCGGTAGACGATGACTCGTCATCCTCGCCTTCCTCGTCCGTTTGAGGGTCGGGACAGTCACCAGAAACGACGGCTCCAAACACCCTGATACACGGAAGAGTCCATCCGGGTAAGTTGGGAAAGGTCACGCCCCAGTCAAAAAGAGTCCATGGAACTGGTGGAAAGTCCCATATCACGACTCCTCCGCTGCCCCCACCGGGTGCGCATGCGGTACACCAGATCACTGGGACTATTGTATCACTGCTGTCCTTAGTCGTCGTGAGCCAGGTGTTCGTCGTGACCCCAGGCGGATGTATGATTTCCGTGGACACCTCAGGTGGAACAGTCGTCATAGTCGAGGTGATTCCGCTGGTGATCGAGGTTTCCCCTGAAACAGTGATACCAGTGCTGGACCCACTCGGAATAGTTGTCTGGATAGGAAGTGTGGTAGTGCTCCCACAAACATTCAGCACGCCTGAAGACGCCAGAGACACAGTACAAGTATCGGTAGTGAAAGCAGAGCCACCAGGGGTAACCGTCGTGGAGCCGATGATGATTCCAGAGGCGTTGCCAGACGCAGTGAGACTAGGACCGATAGTGATCTGCTGATTCGACTCCGTTGGTGTTGTCACATTTCCTGAAGGTACATCTGTTGTCGAGACTGGGGCGCTTGGAATTGTGGACGTCACGACTGCTCCATCAGGATTGGTGAAGGTCGTGAGATTCGCCGATGATTGATCTGTGCTCGAGACGGAGGCGGATATATCTGTGTTGGAGAGCGACGTGCTGGGGACTGTGGACGTGATGATTGCTCCACCGGGACTGGTGACAGTTGTGAGATTTACTGACAATTGCTCTGTGCTCGATACGGGTACGCCAGAGACTGTTAGGGTAACGAGGCTTCCGTCAGATTGCGCTGAAGTGGTCAGAATCGGCGCAGACACTGTTGTGCTCGTAACTGGAGCGTTTGAATTGGTAGATGTATCCGTCTGGCCATCAGATGGGGCGAGAGTGGTATTAACAGCTGAGGTCTGTCCTGCACTTGATGCTGGAATATTGGAGATCGTCGAGGTGACTACCTCTCCATCGGATAATGTGAGTGTGGTGAGGCTGGCCGAGGACTGTTCCGTGCTGGAAGCTGGAGCGCCGGCAATCGATGAAGTGATTATCTCGCCGTCGGATTGTGTGATCGTTGTGATCGCGATCGAAGACTGTCCAGTGGGTTGGTCTGAAACGTTCCGAATGGTCGAGGTGGTCACGTCACCATCTGATTGTGTGATGATAGTCAAAGTGGCCGAAGGTACATCTGTCTCTGGCGGGGCAGACGAATTAGTCGGCTGAGAGACGATGGGAACGTTGGTCGTGGTGGTAAGGACTGATCCGTCAGATCTTGTGATAGTCGTTGGAATCGCTGTCGAAAGGGTCGGCTCGGTCCTCGTTTGACTGATTGATGAAGTGAGAGCCGATGAGACTGGATTGCTAGTGGTCTCGATGATCTGGCTTCCATCTGAGTTGGTGAAGGAACTGACTACTTTAGTCGACTGGACAGATGTAGAATTGGAGTGACCTGTAAAAGCTGTGGAGGACGATGGGATAGGACTGCCCAGCGTCGTAGTGATAACTTCATCCGAATCCATGATCGTTGTGCTTGTTGGTCCTGCTGTAGAGGTCTGGTTGCTTGCAGATGAAGATGGACCATCACTCGGCTGAGCAGCGGATCTTGAGGATGTGAGGAAAATCGAAGACGATGAGTTGCCTATGCTAGGGGCAGATGGCGAGCTCAAAGATATGATCGTGCTTTGGCCGTACCCAGGAGGACCGTATCCAGGTGGTGAGGTGATGGCGGCCGAAGAGACCGTGCTCTGGCCATATACAGGCGGACCATATCCAGATGGGACGCCATAACCTATTGTAGAATCTGCTGTGTCCTGGTGGTTATGGCCTGTATGATAACCCGAGGTCAGCGATGACAGATAGGCGATCCAGGACGAGAGCTTGTCCATGTTGTGAACGATGGCGAGCTGCCGATGATCTGTGAGCGGATAACGAGATGATGAAGTGTTGACTTTGGCGCGAATGCATCTTGGCCACCCCTGCCAGGCACAATGCCACTACAGGAATAGTCGCTAGCATGTGTCCACCGGTGGCACAGCCCAAAGCTTGGTGTGCGCAACTAAGCTCGAGGTATTCGGGACCGGTGTGACGCATGGATATCCGCAACGGTACCTTGCATAGAATATGGTGATGGTGTATGCAGCCAGGTTGCGTTGGTACGACTCGTCCTTCAGCCGCAATTTACATTCAGATGGAGTACGAGCGCTGTGGGTCTGTAGGATTGGACCTGCGCCCCACAATTCACAAGCTGAGGCCTTTCTCCCGCCAACGTCTCCAGCTCTCAGCCCAAGTGCCTCTGTCGTAGCCGAGTAGATGCAGCGACACTTCTTCGGCGGTGCACGGGATTCCTTGCGGCTCTTCGCCCACAATCTTGTAAACCATGACTTTACGTGTCTGCTGATACACGGCGGGGTCTAAGACGGCGAAATGCTGCCGATTCAGAGGATCTGGCACATGCTCGACAATTGCGGCTACCTCTCTAATGTCCTTTCCGATGTAGGGCGAGCTCCAGTCTGGACTAACGGGGGTTTCGGTGCCCAGAGGAGTTTCTTGATCTGCGATGCTGCCATTGTCGGCCAAGCGAAGGAGGTACTCGCCAGTTTCGTTGTGCGACTTTTCCAGAACCTCGTTGATCGTCTGATCTCGATGAGCTCTGAGTTTTCGTCGTCGTTTAAGGCAGACGTACCTCGATAGGCACGGACTCCAGGATGAATATCAGGTAGACATCGCCCTCGTCCGGATTTGATCGGTCCTGGGCCGCCATGATGGGCCTTGATCTTGTGTTCAACGCAAGGCGGAGGTGTGTAGTGTTGAGGCGAGAGTGTGTTGGACGAGAGATGGGGCCAGGGTGAGCTGAGAAGTGCGCGACGAACAACTCGGAGGAGTGTCCGTGGTCGTAGCCCGCCCTTGCCCGTTCGTTAGGCCGGCTAGCGAGATGGGCCGTGCCACGAGACTAGGATGCGGGATCGCAGTGGCCCGCGGATTCCCGAAGACTCTAAATTCACCCTCTTTGATCCTCCTGCCAACAAGTCTCCCTAATAAGTTAAAGCCAACGCGGCGCTCGCGTGTGACCACAGCTATGCAGCGGCGTTACTCCGTAGAAGCGCCGCACCTCGCCTTCGCACACCGGTGAGGCTCCAGCAAGGTGTTTACGTACAGATTGCAAGGTCATCAGGCTCAGCCCGCGCTATGGTAGTATACCAGAAGGATTCAGGATGCAGGATGCAGGTACCACGCTCGTGCAGAATTCATGCCCGGCGCTCCACATCAATATCAGATTGCGAAACAAGGGCACTGCGCCTAGAATGCCATGCTGGTAGGAGTACGCAGCACAGCACACATGCCATCTTGCGGACCGAAGAGCGGAGCCAAGCACATCTCGAATGGCCTCACCTTAAGTCTGGCCATGGAGCCGCCTCGAGCAGCAATGCAAGTAGCTTTCACTCGCTCTCATGTTGCCATTAGTCGTTACTTTGTCACTCGCTCTCCATGTCTCAGCTGGCCGAGTTGACGGGCATGTCCCCAGGCCATTCGGCGCAGCACTCCCAGTCGCGACATTGGTAGCCCAGCCGGATCTGACCCAGAACGAAGAACTGCGGCAAGACAGCAGAAACATATCGACTCCCCAGGCCATTCGAGCCCCCGATGCTGTTGGACAACAGACCACCCGAGTTGACCAGAAGACGCGTGCTGAGCGGTGGGGTGCTTACACTCCCTATGGCGAGGAAGACGAACAGACTCTCGTGCGTCGTGGTATCTTCAAGAGGGCTCCTGCGTATCGGGGAACCATGGTAAGTTCAAGAGCCGTAGGCCGAAGACTACGGACCTATGCGTGGCTGTTGATTCACAACATCCAAGATAGTCACCAATGCTGACATCCATCCTTTTTAGATGATGGACTGCAAGAAATCTCGTGAAGCTTGCCAAAATGCCTGTTGGTATCAGAACTGCATGATGGGAGCTCAAGGCTCAACCACTGCTGTGACTTATGTCTACGGCGGCAACGATGACGGCACACCTGAATACGCACAGAATCGTGTAGAGTCTGGCGTCGCTACCTCGGGCTCGGGAACACCCTGCGGTCTCTGGCCGTTCGGTCAACTTTTCTGGGACCAGTATCCATTTGTATGTGCTTTTCATTGCGCTTTTGCCTGCATGACTAACTTTTCACCTACAGCACTTGCAGGTCAACCCTGATGATCCCAGTCAGCCCCCAAGAGACTCTCAGATGGAACTGCAGACCGATGAATGGCCCATGGCGAATTGGGAAAACCCGACCTTCGATCCTACTGCCAGTATGTGAGATCCAGTCCATCAGCATACCGCCTTACTAACCGCATGATTCTTATAGATCCTCCTCAACATTCTCTGCGATGTATCACCAGGCTCGACAACAGCAGTCAGTACCACTTTCTCATATCTGTCTCACAAAGCTAACGAAGTCAACATAGGAGGGGGAGCCGAATGGAAATACTTCAAGCGAAAGATGGTCCAATACAGAGCTGGCGCTAGGCATGAATCCAAAAGACTCGGCACAAATCCTTTCGAAGCTGGCGACACGTTCAATGTTGAGTTTGACATGAGCCAATTTGATGACAACGATCCGCTAGATGTTGCCATGAAAGCGAGGTGCGCGATAGTGGCCCCCTATCTTGAGTATATCACTGACTTCCATCTAGTCTGACCTACTGCGGTGCACCTGGGACCATAAATTGCGCAAACGATGGCCGCCAATTCCACATGAGCAGCATCGCGAGAACAGGCGGTGGAGCTGGAGTTGGCGCCCTTTTGGACTATCCTTACGACTCGCAGACGATGAACACGTACAAGATCGACAATGAAGCCCGCGACATCTGGGCGTATCAAGTACTTGTAGACATCACCGGCGACAACGGCGACCAGTACGAAGTCACAGTCCAAACATTGGCAAATGGCGCCTATACTGGAGTTGCCAACCGCGGTGCTGGCGTTCCTATCACTCTCGCACAGGGTGAATCGCTGACTTTGCAAGGTTCACTCCCCAAAGAGGTCAGTACTCACGCAAACCCCACTTCTTTTACCCTTTGCTGACGCCCATTTCTAGCTTGAAATCAAACGTGTTGATGACAGTGGCTGCAACACTGAGCTCGAGTTCACGTATGGAACGCCGGCCGCAAATACGCACGGGTGGTATGTTTTCAGATCTGATCAAATCAACGACGTCGACGAGAAGCATTGCCAAACGTCGGATTTGAACGATGATGATGGGGACTATATTGGGACTAGATTTACTTGCACCTTTCCTGGTTACTAGATACTTTGATATTGCTCCTGCAATGTTGCGGGGCTTTCAATAAATTGAGATTGGCCGTGATCTATTGTGTAAGGATGTTACTTGCGAATGTACTATGATGCTGAGCAGCTTCGTCGCGAAGCCGCAAGAGGAGGCGTCCGGAAGGCTGAAGAGCGAGCTGTGTCCGGCGGAAGCAAAGCCGGTATGCCAGCTGGCATCAACAGCTTCACATCGTAATCGACCGCCTTCTCAGCACAGTCAGAGTAATGCCCAAAGTCGTTACCGAGCGGGCTTGATCCCTTGCTCCAACAATCCAATCAACTCATCCAACGTCCCAATCGCAACATCAGTCCTCTCATCCGTCTCTAACTCCTCTTTCCCTTCACTCTTCAACAACACCGTGAGTGCACCCGCGTCCCTGCCAGCAGCCATATCATCTACCGAATCGCCGACCATAATAATAGGCAAGATCGGAGTCTTCGCACCATCAGCGCTCGCCTTTGCATGCGAATCAACCACGCCCCACGCCCTCGCAATATGCAAAATTCCCTCTGGCGACGGCTTCGGCGGCTTGAATTCCCTCGTAATCACCGGATCAAAAGGATTCAAATGCGAAGGGATATGTTTATCCAATAAATGATTCACCGGCGCATCGAAGTTTCTCGTACAAATTGCTTTCTTAATTTTATGTTGATCCAGGAATTCCATGAGAGCGACTAAACCTGCCTGAGGAATCTGTTTCGACATTGCTTCGCTTTCGATCGCTTTGATTTTCTCAAAAGCTTCAGTCTGCTGAGCTTCGGGTAAGGCGTGGATGTAGTCGAGAATGTCTTCGGATGTGGGAATTCCGACTGCTGAACGCATTTGGCTGAACATCCAGTTTTGGGGTTCGCCTTTGAAGTGGAGGTATCATCAGCACGGAGGGTCTCGCATCGGCAACACGACTGTGCTACTCACACAGTGTGCCGTCCATGTCGAAGACGATGCCTTGGAGACGCAGCGAATTTGTGTCTGCGTTGCTGCCACGGCTGGCACCCAGAGGTGCGAAGTGGTGACGTCTCACACTCATTGTGACGGCGAATGTGCGGCGTGTGGTTCGTAAGAAAGCGGATCGCTTGATGCTGGCATTGGCTTGCCACGAGACTCGTACTGCAGGCTTGGTCAATGCACCTGTTGCTGGCGCGATAGTGAACATCGAGGTGAGGTGGTCAAGTGGCAAGGATGGTGTTCTGCAGGAGCAAGATTGCACACCGTGGGGCTCGCGAAACGCCATCAAATAAACCATCAAAATTTGACCAAAAGATGGTGGACATAATTCGCATCGGATCCGACACCAAAGTCGCACGATTGGTTCAATGAGCATTTATGCACATTGTGCAGCAGCATAACAACACGGACAGAGCGGATTAGAAAGCACGAACAGCACGGCTGTTTCAGTTCAATGTTGGAACGGAGACGGCGTTCAATGTCACAATTCAGATTAATCGTACCAAGTATACCTTAAAACCAAGAGAACATATATAGAAGAGCCAGAATACCCTGCCAACCTTATCAATATCCTTACCACAGCACATCGAATCACCAATGGCGCCCCTCCAGATTGGCCTCCTTGGCGCCACAGGCGAGACAGGCAGTTCAATCTTCAACGGACTCATCTCCTCGCCTCAAGCATCAGACTTCCACGTCACCGCCCTCGTCCGCCCCTCCTCCCTCTCGAAACCCGCCAACCAAGCCCTCAAATCCCACAAAAACGTCTCCCTCCGCGCCCTAGACCTCACAGCCTCCCACGAAGAAATCACCTCCTCCCTCCAAGGCATCGAAATCCTGATCTCCGCCATCGGCGCCCAGGAGCAACTCTCCCAAATCCAGCTCGCAACAGCAGCCAAAGCCGCCGGAGTGAAACGCTTCCTACCCTGCGCCTTCATAACCGTAATCCCCTCCGGCGGAACCCACCTCCTCCGAGACTAAAAACAAGAAGTCTACAATCACATTTTCCAACTCGGCCTCTCCTATACGATCATTGACGTAGGTTGGTGGTACCAGATCTCTCTCCCTCGAGTTCCATCCGGAAAATTGGACACAGTAGCCAGTATCGTCACCACAGAAATCGCCGGCGGTGGGCACGTCTTAAGCGGCCTGACCGACCTTCGAGATATCGGAAAATACGTCGCTCGAATCATCCAGGATGAAAGAACAGTGAACAAATGGGTCTTCGTATACAACGAACTCTGTAGCCAGAATGCCGTGTACGATCTCGTAGAAAAAAGAACCGGAGAGAATCCGATAGGACGTATCTTTCGGAAAAGGATCTGTTGGCACGAATCGAGAGTCCAGGCGAAGGTTCACATGCACTGTTCGTTAAAAGTTCCAGCGCAGTATATGCGTTCGTGGGGAATTCGAGGGGATAATACGCCGGATTATGCCAAGTATTTGGGGTATGTGACGAGTAAGGAGTTGTATCCGGATTTGGAGTTTACGTCGTTCGAGCAATACCTGGAAGATGCGTTGGAGGGGAAGATCAAGCCTGTGTACGAGGCGCTTCGAGAGCAGTTCGAGTCTTCGAGAAAGGCATAGCTGTAGAGTGAGGAGAGTCTGTTCCGTGGTCAGTGCCCAAAAGGAAAAAGCGATACTCACGATACAAAGTTGCAACCAAGGCCAGGTTCCTGAAACGAGAACTCCGTGATTTGCCGCGAAGGCTTCATTGGCAATAATACAAGCCTTGCCCCTCTACTGCTTGGGCAGAGGTATGGTATCTCAAAGGAGCGCAAAGGTGGCTGAAGCGTCCATGTCAGGTCCACCGTCTGACTTATGAGTACGATAATCCCGCTGTGGTGTAGTCATTTCCCCCCAATATTACAACGCCATAACCCGGTAACATCCCGGCTCTTTTGATATCATCTGTCTCCTTCTGTAGGTGCCGGGGGTGAGTTGAAGACGGCGAGTCGCATGCGGTGGAACTATATTCATGTTAGACGTGCGGTAGGCAAAGTAAGGTGTATACGTACTGCCGGTAATTTGGGTACCACAACTGCTAGCGTCGCCAGAAAGTTGATCATAAAGTATGCTAGGTCGTAATGTGTGTAGTGCGTGCTGATTAGGAACAACCCGATCGGCATGGCCAGCAGAAATTTCTTTGCCGGGGTGTATTGATCTTCGTTGTCGATTTGCTCCCACATGTTGAGGTTGTCGTATGCTCCGGCATTGAACTCAAAAGGGATGCCTCGCACATAGTGGAACATGAGGTATGAGCCGGCCATGTACGTTATGTTGACCATCGTCCATGACGTTTCTTGGGTGATGGACGGCACGATGTCGTAGACGATCTTGAGGAGAAGTATGAGGATGATGTGAATCATCCATGCACCTGGACGAGCATCATGTATTAGCCACCGATCCTGATCACCGCATATCTCCTTGTCTCGGTACCGCCGCCGCCGCTTCTCCCTCTTCCTGCACTGCATGCTCTTTCTGTGCGTGACTCACCTTTCGCATTCACCCACTGTGCATTCAAGTTTGGGAGTATCGCTTGGTCTGATTGCTGCTCGAGGCTCTCGGGAGGCTCCTGGTACATCAGACTGCTACTCCTCCGCCGCCTCCGCTGGTCCTTATCCTTGGTGTTGGTGCTCATTTTGCGTGTGGCGGACTGCACGCAGGTGGGCGGAGACGTATTGACACCCTCAGCGAAGGTGATTCCGCCTCGCGACTGGAGGAGTGTGGACGACAGTTTGGCGGTGTTGTCGGGGGATCGTTTGCGATGTGGTAAGAATAAGAGCGGAGCCAGCGTGGCGGTAATCTTGGCGTAAGCTGTGATTACAGACAGGTCGCGGTCGAGTGGGAGGTGCGGTGGTGGCAGAGTGCGAGTTGGGGAGAGGTCGGACGTGGCAGACGAACAGATGGCCGGTCTTTGTTCCGTGGACGAGGCACGACGAATGACTTGGCTCGCGTGGAGTGAAGTTGGCAGGGTCCGCAGGCCGACTCGCTCTTTCGGGGCGGGCGCGGGCGGAGGGCGGCGGCGTGGTACGAGATGGCGTCGTCACTGGCGCACGAGAGCAGTGAACAGGGAACGGATTGTGGTGGTGGTGGTACGGAAAGGTGAAGTCCTGACTGCTCCCAGCACGGGACTGTACACGAATGCAATGCAGGGTCACGTCGTCCAAGCCCACGAAGACCCCGAGCTTGTTCTAGACACGGCTCGCTGTGCTCGAAATAGGAATACTGCTAAACGCCCCGTCGGCACGCTGCTGTGCCCCTAAGGCGTTTTCATGCTCTTCTGCGCATATAGCATCGACACGTTACATCAACCGCCTCGCAATACACGCACGCGACACGTTTGTACCATCGTGGTAATCTGTGATCTCACTTCTCCAGCCCGAGTACCAGCCTATTCACCTCCATCGCGCCGAGAACCGCGCGACTGCTGAAGCGAAACCTGCTGTGCACATGACCGTCGGATCAAGGACGCATTCGGACTGTCCCGTTCTTATATCGATGTCGCAGAGAGGATACAGCACAGACGAGATGCGGCTTTTGCTAGACTAGAGTGAAGAAAACATGAAACGCAAGGGTCCAACATTCCTGCGTCAACGGCGGCCGTGCGTTTTCAGCCAAGCAGATGCCTGTCGGAACATCAATCCGCAGTGCACGACCACCACAATGCAGAGACGTGCTGCAGGTGTGAAGGTGTCAGATGTGGCTCATCACCTGGCAGCCTCTTGCACTTTCCTAGCCGGCCGTTGATACCATCTCCTATGTTCGCTTTATGCCGATCAATCCCTTCGATCGCGATCGTCTTATGTACGCGTGGCAGGAGACTTTTCTGCCTCGTGAGTACTGATGAGTACTGGTGGACGCTGTCTCTCGTAGTGCTTTCAAACGTTACTCTTGATCATATCTCATGTGTAATAAGCGCCTTCTAATGCCATGTGAACGCTCACTGTTATTGCGTAGAGTTGGGTATTATGCTTGCCCCAATCAACGCCAACTCTCTCCACATGCACCTCCCGCCAGTCGCAAGTCCTCTGCCAGTCTATAAGTACCATCTGGACTGCACGTTGTTTGTATGAAAGCACTACGCTGGAGCCTGGTATGGCTTCACGAGCATCTCACTGAACCTGTGCATTGTTAGCATGCTTACACAATCTTCTCCCAACGAGCCATGACTTACTTTGAAATGCTCTCCACTCCTCTGACTTCGTCGACCAGCAGCGGCATCTTCACAACGTGGAAGTCTTCACCGTACAAGTCATCAATTTGCTCCAGGTATTTCTTCTGCATCTTTCGCCTGGAGTTGCACTGCTCGCAAGGATTGTCCTTCTTCGGGAATAACAGCTGGTTCACCACCATCGCATGTGTGTCGATTTCGTACGATCCCAATTCTTGAATCATGCGCTCTGTCTCATATAGTGACAAGAACTCTGGAATGAGGACTGGCACGAATGTGGTCAGATCTGGATTCTTGAACTGCTTGTTGACCTCTCCAATTGTCTCCTGCAGATCGTGCATTTTCTTGACAACGTCGTCAAACGATTGTCCATTCGGCAGACCACCTCGAGCACCAATCAAGTTGTTGATCATCGGCCCAAATTGTGATGAAAGCGCGCTGAGCTTCTCGAGTGCCTTCTCCAGCACGGTAGGGAACTGCAGGAAGCGCAGAGTGTGGCCAGTGGGCGCTGTATCGAAAATGATGAGCTCGTACTCCATGCCCTTGACCTGCTTCAGCACTTCGGCAAAAGACATGGCCTCGTCGACACCAGGTATGCTGAACGCCATATCCTGGAACATGTTGCCCACACCTCCAAGTCCGGCCATGGCATCCTGTGCATCGTCGCCTCCTGCTGCGATCAGGTCTGATATGCTCCCATTTGGATCAATTTCCATAGCTGCGAGGCCTTCCACGCCAGGCACTGGTCTGGCGTCCTTGCCGAACTTGACACCAAATGCATCAGAGAGGTTGTGAGCGGGATCCGTGGAGATGAGAAGGACGCTCTTTCGGGCCTTGGCCATTTGTACAGCAAGAGAACAGGATGTGGTCGTTTTGCCAACTCCTCCCTTGCCGCCTACGAAGATCCATTTCAAGCTCTTTTGATCCACGATGGGCTGGAGGGAGGGTTCCATTTCGTCGGCCATGATGAGGGCAGGTCGCAGGCGTGAGATAAGCGGGGGAGTGCGTGGACGTGTTTAGAGAAGATTGTTGTAGAGAAAAAGTGTTTTGTTGCTCAGCAGGTGCCTGTCAGTTGGCCAGCAGCTCCAGAACGTGGAACATGCGCGGGGCCCTGGTCGATCGGAAGATCTACGTCAGACCGACGACCAGATGCGCACCTGACCATTCAGCTGCGTCCGGACTTGACTCCGCCGCAGCTCTGTCCTCGAAAAGTGAAGTGCATCATGACCTCTGCTCGACCATCTCCATTATCATGAGCAAGCCTGGTGCGTTAGCCCGAGCGTGGTTCAAATGGAAAGCATTGCGTCTACCATGGCGAAAGACGTTCCTCGTCGGCTTCGATCTGAGCGGTAACACTTTCTGGGAGTTCAAGGACGCTCTGAACGCCGGTCGCATGCGGCGGATCGTCAAGTATAGCAACAAAACACCTCACTACTCAGATGTCAAAGTCACACGTAAGTCACGTACTAAACGCGATAGTCTCCGTCATTTCAGCTTGCTGATACATCTTTCTGCAGCACAATGGCATCAATGGCTCAGACATACTCGCGACGAACCACCTACGATCCAGGAACAGCAATACGACGTCTCTCGTCAAGCGATGATGAAACGTCTCGCAGCCGAAGCAGATGAAAGATGGAATTCGAAACCTTCCTTCCTCGACTCGCCCACACGAAACCAGCCTCAACCTGCGATGGGTGTGAAGGATCCAGGAGGATACGCTCCGCAGACAGAGCCGGGAGCATCTCAAGGCGTAAGAAGTGCAGTAGATGAGCCGGGCAAGGTGGAGAATGCAAGTCGAGGACAGCAAGAAGGACTGGACGAGGGGAGATTCAAGGGCAAGAAGACGAAGGATAAGAAAGAGAATCCTTGGGAGAAATTACAGCCGAAGGGAAATGCTGGAGAGAACTGGCAACCTGAAGGATGGGCACCGAAGCCGATGGAACGAGGGCGATAGCATGATGTGTTATGATGAAACACTGTATGAATACTGTACAACACGAACATGCCAGACGGGACGAGGCCAGTCTACTGGCAGAGAATTAAACACAGATTGATGTATTATAAAGATTTGAAAAATTGCAACTAGCAAACATGAAGGCATCTTACTCAGACGAAGGAGCATTCTGTTCCTCAGACCTCAGGCAATATTCGTACTACGATCTTCCCAGTTTTCGGGCCAGAAACAAAGTCAGTGTTGTATCCTTCGGCTACGGTTTATACACTGCTATGACCCTTTTGTCTAAGCACACAACTTTTCAATCCAAAAAACTGTTCGACGCCCAGCAGTCATTTTGTTGATTGCAGAGTATCTGACCACCAATGTATTCATATTTGCTGGCCTCTGATTCGTCCAAAGCCCCGGACTTTTAATTCGCCGAAGTCGCACGCGCTAAGTCGCGCTACTTTCGCCGCGCTCGACCGCGACCTCTCTTCCACTTGCACTCCGACCAAGATACCAGTCAAACTCGCCGCACATTCTCGCAACCATGTCTGATCTCGAGAACGAGTCCCGAACATCTGCAGTCGGTCGTAAGAGAAACGCGACTGGTAAGTACAAAGACTTTTCTTCACACAGCCGACAGACCAGCATTTCAAGCAAGGAATCTGGCGAAGTCTCGAGTTCAGAAGGCGGCGGCGATGGCGAGGACAGTGATGTCGAAGAGATCAGCGAGCGTCAATACAATAAACGTCGAAAGACGGATGACGGCAGTGAAGAGGGCGAGGTAGAAAGTGGCGACACTTCATCGATGGACACTTCAGACAGCGACTCCGAGGATTCGAGCTTCGAAATGCCAGAAACAAAAGACGGCCCCACAAGACTACAAGACCTATTACAAGCCGATCGCGACGCACAACGTAAATATTTCGACATCACCAACCTGGGGAGTGTCGTGCGCTGTCTCTGCTGTGGCGAACTCGGACACATGGCCGTCACCTGTGCTGCCCGAACATGCTCTCACTGCAATCAACGAGATGTCCACCAATCGAGCGCCTGCCCAACATACCGGAAATGTGGCCTTTGCCGTGAGCGAGGCCACGACGCTCGAGAGTGCAAAAATCGCGCCTATATTGGTAAGCCAACCCCACCTGACCTGTGCAACACATGCCTCTGATATCTAACAATCGTCCCAACAGGCCCCGATCCCTGCGATATTTGTTCCGAAGCAGGCCACGTCGAAGAAGAATGCCCGTACCTATGGCGCATCTCCACCAAACCAGCACCAGCCCAGCCGCGCTCAGGGTTTACAGCAATCAACAACGGCGGCGGAGGAGGGCTGAACTACGACGACGATGAGGAAACACCGCCTCCTCCCACCCCGCCAGAGCAAAGCCGTCCATGGCAATTGATGGGGCTCTTCGACGATGGGAGGGATTAGAAGTTCCCCCGAAGCGAGAGCCCAGGAGATTACATGGACGAGAAGTGGGTCCACGGTGCGTTCAAGCAAGCATAGATAGCGTCTTCTCTCCGAATGAAAAGTGGTTTCGAGGGCATTGATTGTGCGGATGTGTGCGTAAATGGGTTTTCGGTTCCTTTTGAGGTGAGTCGTGGGCTCGTGTGCTTTCTCTAATTACAAGTCAGATTGCATGCCCCTTGAGTGGCATATGCGGCAAATTGACAGCTTCTGGAAAGGCAGAGGGACAACTAAACAGCGGACCAGCTCTGATTCTTGCCCGGCTTGCATGGCACCGAGCCTGGAGAAGCAGTTCACGATGCGCCGAAGCGATGCGCGGAAACACCGCAGTGGTCGTGCCTCTCTTCTAGCAATTTCACTTCTCTCTATGGCACTGGTCGCCTTCCAGGCCAATGAGGGTGCAGATTATCAGTGTCTCAAAGCTAAAATTGAACAGGAAAGAGACAATTGGAAGCCTTTCCCCATCTTTGCCTTTCCAGGCCCACCGCAATTGCTATGCCCATGAATGTAACAATACCTCAGCGGGACAGAAGCAAATTGCAGAGAGATAGGAAGATTCAATTTCCTCACTTCTTATCCTATCCGTAGAACTCCCCTACCCGAGTGTCAAGCATGGCTGGGGTGTCGTGGGCCGATACGACATGCACGGAGTCGATAATACCCAGGAAGTCTTTGAGCGCATGGAACACGCTGACATCACTGTCCGCGGTGGCATTATCGCAACTCCGGAATCGAGGTTTACGATACAGAGAAACGGTGTTGTTATATCCGTTTACGACAACTCTACACGATGGCTATAGCTAGTAATTCACAATTTCGCTCTGCCAACTGCACTAGCTGTCGAAAACGCCATCGAAGTGTCTGGACTTATATATGGTAAAGAATGGAAGAAGGTTGACGAAGAGCAACACTTTGGGCTCCTGCGTCAACTTGGGTATATTATGGCTTTGGATGGGTCCGTCACGACACGGGACGACAATTAGCTGTGGATACATGACAAGCGCCAGTCGCCAGTGAGCTCCACGGGCCTTCCCCGATCCCTCTCTAACAGAACGAACAGCAGAATGCTCTTGAAGGTGGAAACGATGGGGCTTTAGAGAAATCAACCCTATCAGAGTGAAGCACTCACTACTGTTCTTTCTCTGAAGACTAATCATTATTCATGCCATCGCATCTCAACATCGATCCCATGCCGCACAAATCCCAACATCAGAAACAAATTATTACAAGCCCTGACTCTGCACCAAAAGTTCCACAAGACCCAATTGTGATCCTACTCCATTCGCGGTCTTCGCATCATAACCTACGCCTCCTCCATCTTTTTGGGACCATTTTAGACTCGCTTGGTTTTTGCCTGGACTGGCTTGTACAGTCGTCAATGCCGCAGCCTTACTCGCCTCCAGGGCCGACTTGATTTGGTCCTTCGTCTCGGGTACCAATGCCGCCGTCAAACCCATCCATCTCGCCAATGCTGCTTTGAAAGTCTGTTGGTCGTCGTTACATTTCCCTTCGTCTTCACATCTTGGCTCATAGAGCACCCCATTCCTTGTGAACGTCGCCATTGCACTATCCACAAACCTGCAAGCACGACCTTTCCAATCTCCTTCATCAGTATTGCCATTCGACACCTGATACATAACCGCACACCCACCCATCCAAACCCCCACATTATAACTCCACTCCTCTTCCGCAGCTTTTGCACACTCGGGTGCATGAACCCCATCGAAAACTTTATACGATCCCTCATCAACCAAACTCCCAAAACCCGCATCCCATAATTTCTTCGCCCAGTCGAGGTAGAAGTTCGCTGTATAACCAGCTGCTCCCGCTCTGGCTAGTCTTGCGGCTAATTGGAATGCCAGACCATTTGTGATGGCATTTTTGTAGTGGTAGCCGTCTTTTGCTGTGTCGAGTTGCCAACCGAGTCCGCCTTTTCCGGATTCAGCAGCGGAAGGACACATTTCGCCTTGCCAACGATCGATTACAGCCTTGAACACATTTTTCGCAAAGTCAAGCCAGTTCTCGCATCCAGGAAGCCCATATTCTGCTGCCGAGATCGTCGTGAGACCCCACCATAATTGATCGTCGTTGCCGGGGCTGATAGCGCCAGAGAAATCTCCTTGTGGGCCCGCTTGTGCTAGGATGGATGAGGAGAGGGTAAACGTGAAAGGGTCTGATGAGGGAGCTACAGGTGCGCCAGCGATGGGGGAAATCGGGACGGGTTGGCCATTTTTTTCTTGTCCTTGTCCGTGCGTGAGATGCCAATAGTTGATAAGAGTATTGTATGTCGATGCTGAAATCCAGCCGGCTTGGTAGATGGGTAACGACTTGATGAGGCCTTTAGTTGGTGAGCCTGGTGGAGAATCGGAATCGATTTGGGAGCTGATGGTTTGAATCAGAGTATTCAAAACGTCCGAGGATGAGGATGGTGGTGTTGAATTGTTCGTGGGAAATGGCGGAACTCCTGGCCCGGGCAAGATGGGTGAGGTGAGCGAAGGAGTTACGATGAGGATGATATTGAGTAGGATATTTCTGGAGAGTAGCATGGCTGATGCGACTCAGAAGAAGAGGACCGACGCCCGCTGCTTCGGCGATAGGTAGTGTGGGAGTGCAGTGTTTGTGTCGTTGAAACGGCTTGACCGTAGATTTTGGCGCTGGCCGTTGGGCAACATTTGACCTGGTTACGCCTCGTGAAGATGGCACGTTGTGATGCGAAGCTGATAGCTGATCATACTGGCTCGATCACTGAGAGTTTGTGTTCTGCCGATGGGCATGCTGGTCTCGAGATGGCTAACTCGTGAACGTAGCAAGCAAAGTCGTTAGTAGTTGCGCAGCTGTTGACCACGCGCATCAGGCCACTTCTTGATGTGTCTGAAGTGATTCTGATTTGTCCGCAGAGCCAGATCACGGTGTCTAGCTTGAGTCAGCTTGGCGGTTGCCGCAAAATGGAAGATGTAATTTTGGCAGAAACGGGACATCCCAGGTCATACTCATATTCAGCCTCTATACTGCACGCTACACCTTCAAACACCTTTCATCACACCCATTGTATTACTCCTCATGCTGCCTTTTGCGTCGCTGGCTGGTCTCGTTGGCGAACAGTCCTCCAGACATAGGGGCGTGTGCCACCAGCGTGCGACAGTCCTGGCCATCATTTCCTTCATGATACTCATCGCGCTCTCGAAATCACCAGATGTGCAAACTCGATCATCGCCGACAGAGGTTTCGAAGGAAAGCTGCCACCAAAGTGGAGCAGTAGTAGCAAAATGTGACGGCAGGCAAAACTCGCAGATCTTGCTGAGCGCTTAACCTTGCATACGCTTACGCTTGCCGACTTGGGCAGAGAAACCGCTCTTGATAGCAGTGACGGAACGACGAGAACCACAGGAGTTGCAAGTGACGAAGTAGAGACGGTTCTCTCCCTTGCTGAGCTCGGTGTCGGGCGATCGGCAGGTCTTGCAGGTCACGTATTCGACTGAGATATATGTTAGTGGGAGATCAAGTAAGCGCAGAATCTGTAAAGACTCACCAATGTAACGACGGAGCACGTTCTCGATCTGCTTTTGCTGGAAACGACCCTTGATGACCAGTCTTCGGCTGCCGTCCACGGAACCGCTGGTACCCAATTCGGCGAACAAGAATTGTGTAACGTGCTCGTCTGTTCGCTTCATCCTCTTGCAGATATCGGCGATATTGGCAAAGATGGTCTTCTTGTTACCTTCACGCAGACACTGGGGTGGTGGGATCTTGTAACTCTTGCCTCCACTAGAGGCAAGGTCAGGATGCGAGTCGTGAAGCATGACGAAGAAGCGTGAAAGCAGGCTCTCGTAGTTGTATGTCTTGGTCTCGTCGTGTGCCCAGATTCCAGTACCGCCGTGGATGTCGCCGTCCTGCACACCCTTCTCTGCGGCGTCCGTGGAGGGCTTCTCCTCGGCCTCGCCTTCCGCAGCGCCTGCTTCTGCAAGCTGCTTCTCAAAGTCGTCTGCGGGTGCCTTGACCTTCTTCTTCTTCTTTTTCTTGAGCGCCGACAGATCGACCTCGCCGTCGTCCTCTGCTTTGTCTTCTGCCTCGTCGTCTTCAGCCTCCTTCTTTGGCTTCTTCTTCTTCTTCTTGGCCAGTCCCTCGAACATGGCCGTCACTTCATCGACAGCCTGGTCATCGCCGTCCTCCTTGCTGTGGGTGGCGGCAGAGTCCTTGTCGCCGTCGTGCGTTCCGTTGGCATCGTGGGTCACGTTTCCATCGCCGTCGACGATCGTCTGGCCCTCGGCGAAGGCCACGGATTTGCGTTTCGATGATGTGTCGTCCGCCATGATTACGGTTTCGTGTGTGATGATAGGTTGCGGTAGTGGTGGTGTCGTGGAGACAGGAGGGGCAGCGGGTTTTTTAGAGTTGCGTGTCGAAGTTGCGTGAGTCAAAGCGTGGCTCCCACAATACATCACCACGGCCGGAGACAGGTCCGCAGCCAATGACAGCAGAGTATCCAGCATTGTACCACAACATCATTCACTCTGCTCCTATGCTCTGGCCATGACTGGATGTCACGGTGTAGAGTCACCTGATGAGTATCGTCTCGACTCTGACGGCTCAATCGCAGCCGTGTCAGAAAGCGATGTAGTCATTTTCGTCAATAGTATTAGGCATCCCGCGGCCAACGTAGCTTCACCCGAGCTCCGAGCTTGGATATCGGAGCGTAGTAGACATCAACATCAAGATCACGCTCGTGTGCAATTCTGCTACGCTCGAGTGTTCCAGTCACTCCACTGTAACTCTTCCACACCTTCCGCCGATTTTCGAACCCCTCTGCTCGCGCCATCATGTCCGAACCGGCATCCTCCTACGCCAACATCCCCACGCCCACTTCCGAAGACGTCGATTCGCTGCCTTCCTCGTCCGCCGGCTCGACCACCTCCGTCTCACCTAGCGAAGAGGAGGCATATTCGGACGCCGAGCGAGAATGGCGCGAGAGTCTGCAACAACTCGAGCTCATGTTGACACTGGTGCTGATACCATACCTCGGGAAATACTTTGGGCGCAAGTGCGCGTATTATGGTATGCACGAGTTATGCGGCGGCAGCAAGATTGCATTGGCAGAAGCTGACGATGATGACAGGTTGGACTAAGTTCATGGAATGGAAATATCCCGTCAGCATAGAAATCACCAGCCCTGGCGCTTTCAAGGCTGCGGGAGTTGTGGAGGCAGCAGCATCGTTATGATGAGAAGTCACCGCATTTCGAAGAGATCCTACTATTCGAACAGACGTGCAAGACACGTATCACAACATGGGCGCACTTTGCTCCAGGCTTTTGTCGGATCAATGCCTTCCAAGAGATACGCTGTGTAAGCAGAGAGGCTTCTCCACACACGGCAGGCATTCTTGCAGAGTGATTGCAATCTATACCGAGGCCAGCACTTCCGACCTGGTGATACAGGATCACGACAAAACACCTCACGATCCGTCGAGGCATAGCCAGAGCGTTTGTGCGCCTTCCGCAAGCGACTCAACTTGATGACGTGTTGGAGGTCGATGTACATTACAGCTGCAAGCATACGGGATGATGAGGACTGATCGTACGCACACACTACATCGGTGTCGGAGACGCGCGCCAGAGTCATGTGCATAACTGAGCGCGGGTGCCGTTCGCGATGAGCAAATGGGTGCGGTTACAAGACGGCGATTCCGACCCGAGTAGCGGATGAGGCTTGGCCGAATGGTGAACCCGCAGCTAGCATAGACTCACTCTATATAAAGCTATAGAAATGATGCTGTAGAATTGCTCTTCCGCAGCGCCAAGAAAGCACTCGCGTTTACCTTAAAGTTTGCGACGCCAGCTATGTCTTTGACCTTGCTGTACACTGCAGTTGCTGACTGCTGGTTGCTAGTATCGAAGTTTGTGATCCATGCCGCTTGCGAAGTTGTCCCTTGCCTCCCTCATGCGCTTGACTTTTGGACTTTGGCATTGACTCCGGCCAACCCTCGCGCCATCGGCGACTCTCTGCGCACCCTACACTTCAGACTGAGCGCGGGGTTGCAAGCGCAAGCAGGCACGTATCGTTTTAGGGTTTGGCTTGCACTGTAACACCTGACCCGCAGTCGAGCTGAACGTGTTCACGGCAAAAGGCTGATCTCTTCCTTCGCTCCGCTTTTCGGCCATGGCAGACAGCGACAGCGACAGCGACAGCGACAGCGACAGCGACAGCGACAGCGATCCCGGAAGATTTCTTCGTGAGATGGGATTTGGGAAACCTGGAGGCCATATAATGCCCGAATTGGCAAAAGCACCACACGTTCGAGAGCAGCGAGATACGCGAGTTGCTTCCATCTTCAAAAACTTTCGTTTACTCAAGCAGATCCTGGAGAGACATGAAGCAACGATTCAAAAACGTTGGATGAAGAAGACAAGGGAACAGAAGCGCAAAATAATTCTTGCAGCATGGGAAGGACCCATGCCCACTTCTCATCGACCTGATTTTGCAGCATATAGGAAAATGAAGGTGGCTGGAGACGGTGCAAAGGATCGCACGGACTTGATGTGGCCTTTCGTCAATCAAGAGGATCTCACTAAACCAAAGGTGCGTCTCGTCATCGAATGGAGTATACACAAGTTGTTAACATTGTTCCTACCCAGACATTGCTTCTTTTTCTTAACGCGCGTGGCCGAAATGACCCTTGCGACTTTGCCGCAGCAGAGTATGAGTCCATGCACATTGGAGTTGTCACCGAGTGCATCATGCCTGTTTTCCTCAACTTTCATACCATGCTGTTCAACGGTAAGAGGACAGGAGCCGAATACGCCCAATTACTTCACTGGGATGATCACCCAGATGCTGCTCAATGGTGTTTTTCAAGAAGGCATATGCAGCCTGGCGAGGGACTGCTCATACTGGAGTCCCAAGAAAGGACAATGGACTTCTTGGTCAAGTGCGCTAAGAAAATTCTTCACGATATCTCCGAGGAATCGATACTGGATTTCCAAGTCCACCCAGCTCCGCCGCCGGTCTCAGACCAGGAGAGCGGGCTGACGTCTCTAGCACTCTTGAAGGCAGAATCTCCATATCGTATCCCAGCTCATCTTAGCTGGGACCGCATTGTCAGCATCCTGGCTGCATCGCGAGCTGCTGCCGAAGATCATCTGTGGTCACTACGCGAAGACCCGTCGTATTTCTCGTACACCATGCGCGATGCTCGTGAACATCGCCAGGAGTTACTCAGGGATATGCGTGGCAAAGCCCACCTGGTCTTACGATACGATCGCGAAGAAATACTATGGGCACGAATATTGCGTGAGCGTCCATGCACGTACTCGTGTTGTCAATACTGATGAGATTGCAGGGAAAGAAATCTCTCTAGCCCACATAAAGCTTGAGACTTGGACAGAGTTACACAGGCAGGCGCTGAAGCTGAGGGATCTAGAGCGAAGGCACTCGAAAGACATCAAGCCTGATGATGATCTGCCTGCAGAATATCTTTATGCATTGCTACTGTGAGCTGCAGACACGTCTCTTGTGATGCGAGACACATACTAACAATTCTAGGTTCCGCCACCACCTGAATGAAGCCACGAAAGCGCCAATCGAGGAGCTCAGAATGTCTTTCCCGGCGTCACCACCTTGGAGGGCCTACTTCCTGCGAGAGCCCGAAGATGATCTGAAGCAGACAGGCATTCACATCCACTCGAAACCTGGACTATCCCTCAAAGACCCGGAACATTTTATTCTCTACTTGTTTCGACTTTTGTGGAATCAAGGCCATACAGTCCTTCTTCTGAGGATGTCCAACATGGTGGACGAGCTGCAACATACGATCGACTCCGATGCCAAAGCGAAAGACCTCATTTCATCGTACTGTGCAGCGCAGCTTGGTGATCTGTCGATACTGTGCGAATGTCTCCGGCAGCTCGAGCTGTACCAACCTTGGGCAAATATGTTCGTGAATAACCTAGTGGATTTACAGAGTGAAATCGAAGCGGACTTTGAACAGCGAAGTCGGTCATGGTATAAGGTGACCAATGCCACGAAAGGAAATGGAGACATCCTGGCGCGATACGGCACCCCGACGACAGAACGCTTCCGATACCCGGTGGAGAAACGCAGAACGAAAGAAACTACAGATTTGATGAGACTTGCTGAGCAGAACTTAGATGCTTTTTGGCATAAGGTCGATGAACTTGTGCATCGAAATGCGGGCGACTTGCGAGACACTGCCAGTCGTGAACTCATGCTCGAGCCACGACTGTTGCACCGCACGCCCGAATGGACAGAGCCAGAGACGAAGCAAGATAAGAATGGTGCCCACGGGCAAGCGCCATCGTCGAAGCAGCAGGTCGGTGACCTTTGTAAGCCGCTTTCTGAGATCTACTTTGACCTGGAGTTTCGTACCGAAGTCAAGGGCAAGACCGACGCGACCACTGGGATTCAGCCCAAGTCCAAACCAAAGACTCGTGGTACTGCAGCAACGACGCCAACGCCTGCTGACAACAACAACAACAACAATAACCCGCCCGAAGAGAACCCACAAGACCCACAGCCCGTTTTTGAAGTTGACAATCGTGCGCTCAAAGTATTCAAGACCATCTTCTATACACCCTCATCAGGTTCAACGCCAGGAGAATTGCCTTGGGCTGATTTCGTGCATGCCATGGTGGCCACAGGTTTCAAGTCCGAGAAATTGTACGGCAGTGTGTGGCAGTTCAGTCCTACGAGATTGGATGTTGAGAGGAGCATCCAGTTTCATGAACCTCATCCCAGTGGGAAAATACCGTATTGGATCGCGAGGAGACATGGCAGGAGGCTGAATCGTGCGTATGGATGGTTTGGAGGGATGTTTAAGTTGGCGGAGAAGAAAGAGACGGCGTAGATGCTGGCTATTGCCAGAAGTGGCCAGCCAAGGGTGGTCTGGACGTGGTAGGACAAATTGCATTCTTGTTTCTCCGGTCCAGTGGCACATCGGCATATTTCCATGCTGAGACGCGATTGAGCTCACCATTTGACCGCCTGACCGTGCAATTTCTCCCAGAAGCAGGTACCCGCACGCTCTACGGGCGGTCTTGAAATGTTGTGACACTGACAAATCTACACGGGTCGGAAATGCACCTCTTGCATTGCAGTCAGCTATCATTCTGGTGTTCGAATCTAGGACTGCCATTGTCGCGATCTGCGCTATCGTATGCTGCATACCACCTGGATTTGTTATTCGCCTGTTGATGACCTGTTCTCACCACAGGCTAAGCGATGTCATTCGATCTTTGGGTGAGGTCAGTGTCCAAGCATGCTAAATGTTGGCCGGGCAAGGGGGTCAAAAATCAGCAATCATATTGAGTTAAACAAGCCACCAATCATCGAATCACGCAGACAGTTCTACGAGTTCGAGTCCGTAATGGTCTAGTGGCTAGGATTTGTCGCTCTCATCAGGACGCGTTCTAAAGAACGTCTTTCAAGGACCGACAAGGCCAGGGTTCAATTCCCTGTTACGGAAATTCTCTTTTTGTTCAGAGGATAGCATAGCACAAATTGTTGAGGCAAACGGACAAGATTTGACCGAGATACGCTATTTTTTTCTTTTTGGGTGAATGGGCTCATCTCGGGTCCTCGGGACGGGCGATCCCGCGCGGCGCGGGACGAACCGTCGCGGTCTCGTCAATCACTTCTGCGGACGGCGAACTGCAACGATCTTTCTAGGATCAAAATCGTCCCTATGCGACAGCTGATCAGGACGACACGGTCCCTATCGCCATTTGAGACGCTCTCGTTACGGCTCACTAGAGGACAAAGATGATCCTTGCGCTCGAGGCATGGCTGCGTGCGACCAGCAACAGCAGTAACCAAAGCAGCAGATGTCCTTACGCATAGCGAATTATTGCGGAAGCGAGCCATGTAACTCTGGCCGTCCTTATTGCTCCTACGACGAAGAACGTTTCAACTCGGCTTCAAATCTCAGCTTCGCCCAGGAACGTCCCCTATGCCATCAACTTCATCAATGCATGTCAGTTTGGAGGGTCTCACTGCCTTACTGGACCAAGTATCGCTGCTCTAACCAAACTCTTGACTGGGTTGCTCGGCGCACTGGTGCATTGTACCCAATCACTTTTCTGAAGCTGCGCGCGAAGGACACCGATGCGTTCCTGGAGAGTTTTCAAGTCTCTCACTCCCTCATCTGACTGGAAGCGAGCAATAACAGCAGATGCTGTGGTAGTCAAAAACGTGGCTAGAGAGGCCGAGAACGTCACCGCTGGCGAGTTCAGGCGCTGATGCTCCACCATTCCTTCACGCCCAGTGCAGAAGCCACCACCGGTCGCAACGCAGCCCGCTAAGCTACCGACAAGTATGTCAATGCTGGTCGGGTCTACATTCTGCAGTTCGGTCAAGCCTCTGCCAGTCTCACCTAAGACGCCGTAGGACCACCTACGTGGCAGAGAAAAAGTCAGTAGAAGCCACGAAGCCCACGGGTCAACATTGATACTCACGTTTCATCCAAAATGACTCGAAACTTATATTTGAACTTGAGGTCGAGAAGCTTGGGCAGGTCTACCATGTCGCCGACATTTTCTGACAGAGCTTCCGTGATTATGAACCTCCGCGTGAGCGGTCGCTCTTCACGCACGAGCTTGGCGAGCACCCTCTCCAGGTCTTCCATGTCGTTGTGGTCAAACCAGCGAACGGTACTCCTCGATGCTCGGATGCCCATGCGAATTGGATAGTTCACCGCACGATCGGCCACAACGATATCGCCACGCTTGCAGAAGGTCGAAATAACGCTACTAATGGTAGAGAAACTCTGAGAATAGATTATGGCGCCTTCGGTTCCAAAATGGCTTGCGATATCTTGCTCGAGCTTCAAATGAACATCAAAGGTTCCGGCGAAGCCGGGAGCGGAGCAAGGCCCAACACCATAGGTCCGAATGGTTCGAGTTGCAAGCTCGATGAGATTTGGGTCATTGGCTAAGTTGTAGTGGTTGTAGTTCGCAAGATTTGTGACAGCCCTGCCGTCGCGCAACTTCGTCCTTGGTCCAGTGCATGCGTCTCGATGCAATACGGGGAGGCGCTCGTCGCATCGCAATGTCTCGGACTGTTCCTGAACAAGAGGCTCCGGCGCCCAATCATCCACCAGCTCATCGATCTCATCTTCGGTCAACAGGACGTGGGTCGCCCTCTTCTTAGGATTGTACTTGGATCCTACGAGATAGCGAACGGCGATGAGGAATAAGAGTAGCTCCAAGATACTGCGGAATGGATCGTTTTGGTACGATGCACGAATGTAGCGGACCAGCACTGCGGACCCCGGGACGTGCCCCAGATTATAAGCTGCTTTCTCTGCTAGCTCCAAGGTATGTTTGGCGATGGGTGCGATGCTATCGCGGAATGCTGGAGACGACATTGAATGTGTGGTTCTGCAGGGTCCAGGTCAAACACATTTGAGAACCAAAATGCTGACATCCCTTGCTTTCGCTAGTGAGCTCGCCTGGAGTGAAGTCGGCCTATATCCTTGCCTACTTTAACCTATCTAGGTAAAGTCTGGACGTACAGAGTAGAGCAGATCCACTTCGGGAGGGAATTGCTTCCGTGCAACACACGAGTCGGGTGTTCGGGACCGAACTTGGAATATGCAGCCGTGTCAGCCGTAGGCAGCAACATAAGGATCCAATGGCAGAGGCACTGGCATTACGCACCACTTGTAGATGGGCAAGTTGGTAAGGCCAAAAAAGAATTCCAACACCAGCAAACAACGTCGACATTCCCTCAAGCTCGGCAGAAAAAGAAGTTGGAAGAACAGTGACTGTTCTACGCTCAACTCAAGGATATCAACAGCATGCTGGTCTCCTGGGCCAGCATATACTCTTTTACTGCTTTGTCCTCTCTGAGACCAGGCAAGCCGATGATAATTCATTTGATCACCCCGAATTGCTCAGTCATTCGCTCGCTACATACTGAATATGTGCGGTGCTAGGGAACTAATGACAACTTGGGCCGCGAAAGATCTTGAGCTCGTCCGTCCACGACTACTGGTACTGGCAAACCATGAGTCGCAGCCATGAATGCCTTCGCAGCCAACTTCAGCACATTTGATAGGACAAGTGGTCATGCTCGACGTTTATTACAATCTCTTCACTATATCTGGATCTGAGCCTAGACGTCAATTCCAGATTACAGATTCGTGACGAATTCAGCATCAGTACTCTCGAAAGTGAGCTCTGTCAGGTCGACCTCTCGACGAATGAGATCATCTCATGGATTGCTCCAGCGCGTTCGCAGTCATCTTTGCTGCACGAGCCGTGTGGGGTTATTCCACTCTCTCCGGACCAAGTTTATATGCAGAGCTATCGAGTGTGCACACAACGGATCGCGTTGTTCGAGACGGTTCGCAACAAGATGCATTCTCATGAACCAATGGCAGCCATTGCTTGGTTGCAATGTTGAACAATTTCCATCGGTACGATCTCTCTATGACTCCTGGCTGGATACTTTACCGTGAAGCAAGGCCTGGAGTTGCCCGTTCACGTGGTTGCGGCTCATAATTGGCCAATATTGGGACAGCAGACACATGATAACCATGTTCCATTTCTGCAGCATAGCAATCGTGGGGGACGGATCTATCCTGAAGTGATCCGAACTCCCCGCGGTCTCTCCAGTCAAAGCGTTCTGGGGAACCCTCTGGCAATACTTAGACCTGCACTTTCCATTTTGGTCCATGCAGCGTCGATCTTTTGCAGTGTACGGCATGCATATGTGAACGGGTCCATGCGCAACCACCAAGGCATCCCGCGGGGTAGCTCATATTCGTAGGTATCAAGCAAGCTGCAGGTGATCGAGTGCTGTCGAATGCAATGGTCCAACTAAGTCGCTGTGTCTGAACATTGGAACGGCTTCTCGTCAGATGCCTCCGGAGTCTTCATCGACCCATGGAATTTCAACAAGCAAAGACAAATGCGTGTAACAGCTTAGCAGGCCAGGAGTCCCAGAGGAGCATACCAACAGGTATAAAATCCAGCAAGTCTCTCACTGTTGATCGCTATCATCAGCTTTCAACTCGTTCAATTCCAACAAACCGCAGCAGATTCACAGGACTCTTGAAGAGCCACTCCATACTAAGTCATCATGCAATTGACCAAGGCAATCATGCCATCTTTGTTGGCCACTGCCGCCACGGCACGCCCGTGGAGTACATCTGATGGTTCGTCAAATGTCGCCCGTTCTCCAGTGGCAGCAAAGAGTGCCTTACGAATCCATGTTGACACAACCAATCAGATGAGCCCCTGGCCCAGAAGTCTCGAATCACAGCTTTTGTGGTCAACGACAAAGGCGAGCCATCCGTCGAATGTTGGGAAATCAAGAGCTTCTCCGAAAGTGCACGTGTGAATGTTGCTGGCGGATCGACTGCGAAGGCTCATTCACTTTCTCTCGCCCGCAATGATGATCTTGCTGGAGTAGAAATTCTCACTTGGCCAACTTTCGCGGATATCTGGCCACCCGCGGCCGACGCTGTTCACAGCAAAGCCGGGCTCGACATTGCATTTGGCTTCAAGTATGTTCTTTCACCTGCGACTTCATTGATCGGGATGGCTGACCAAAGCGTTGCGCAGTCTCTTCAATGTCCAGAGCGGTCTCCTTCGCTTCCAGCTCTCTGCCGATGTCCAAGGCAGGGTCAGCGTCAAGGATGACGACGTAGAGACACACATTTTCAGCTTGGAAAACGGCGACGACTGGTTCTACTTTGAAGATGGCTACACGGGCTCGACTGCCAAGCAGACTGACAAGACCTCACCTTTCAGTGTCAACACGATTTCGGGTGGTGAAACGGAAATGTTGCGATTGCGATACAACAGTCAACCACAGCACAGAGTCGTCCACAAGGGAGCATGCAGCTTCACTGGAATCCACACCGACGCCGCTGCCGGTCCCAGCCTCACCGTCCAGGTCAACCTCAACGAAGATTTGTAAACCAGCGCTCAATGCTGCACTTTGCAAGGGTAGAGATCATACTGGCCCCTTCGAATCGCGGATCTACGAAATTATGGCATGAATTGGCTCAAAATGATGAAGATGATGGAGAAAGAATGGAGGGGAATCTGGGCAATGCATTCCTTGTATCTATGCCGTCGATCATGAAAGCAGTGGAAGATGTAGCGATAAATGGCACGTGTGGCGATAGCTTACTCAGACAACTGTAACAAACTACGTTTTTAACGCTTCGATGAGTGAGTCACTCAGTCCGACACTGGTTTATCAACCCATCAGAAATCTACAATTTATTGTGGTTTTAGATTGTCAATAGCTGACTTTGAGCTGAGTCCACCTTGCATGCCAAGCCCTTCGATAAATCAGAATAAGCTGGGTGACGCCTGCAGATCACGCCAAGTGAGTGGAAGTAAAACACGGCATTTTGAAGCACGTTCGCGCGGGTCGTTATAATCATTTAGTCCCCACTGCTACACTGCAGTTGGGTGTTCTCAACACTGAGCGTAGCCCTCTGATACAGAAGTCTACCAGGTGATCATCCACGCTTCTCCAGACCAATCGTCCGACTCAAGCTGCACGCCGCTGTGTTAGCTCAAGATCTGGAGCTGCTCAAAGCATCAGGAGACTATCAGGAATATACTTACAGAATTGTCAAGCGACAGTGTCGTGTCTGTCTTGGATACCTCCTCAACTGTATCCTCCGCTGCCTCCCTTTTGGATACATCTTCAGCTTCCACGGCTCCCTGTTGACACTTAGTGAGCTGCTCGGATCCGGGCGATCATTGTCATGCTTACTTCTTCAGGTTGTGGACCATGTGGTAATGCTACAGCAAGAGCTGCGACGAGGAAGACTGCGATGTAGGACCGCATGTTGATGGTAGTGGTGATGGGTCGGTGCTTCGTGGACTGTTGTGGCTCAAGTGTGCTTGATAACCTGGAAGTCTCGAGGAGAGGCCAACTCTCTTATGTCTTCAACAGCTTTAGCTTGAGGCCTGTCTGCTCAGCAGCTTCAACTCCCGGCTGTAGCTTTAGGAGACTCGTGAGCTGATCGGGTCAAACTCGGGGAGCTGTGTACACATGCAGCAACCGCAAGGCAGCTTAAAACATGGACTAAACCATGAGCTAGAACATCGTTGAGTCGCGTGGCAACAACGACTGCATAAAGCTCATGGACGCTCTTAGGCAAGCGCATGGAATGGACACATGAGCTGCCGTAGACTTCGTCTTACGTGGACTACGAGCAGCGCCCCTCTTTGGCAAAGTTGTCTCCCTTCGAGGACCTTTCTCATCCGCTGCCAGATACTCACCAAGCATTCACCGCGCCAGCAACCGTTGACAAGTTTGGGCCATGGCTTACACTGACAAAAGCGATCACCAGTCTCTGCTGGAAAGCAGTGAGCGAGAGCCTGAATGTGTGAGAAGAAAGTCAGTGCGAGTCTGCAAACCGGCATGCGCTTTCAATCTTCACATCCTCCTTTGGCTGGTCACGATCGTCGTGGGTTACTACTGGACACAGCAACAAGTCGACCGAGCGAAGCGACTGTGCGGTCAAATCATCTACTGTGCGTCTCTCGAAGTGATATTGTGATTTTGGCCGGCCATCCTAATAATCAACAGCACCTGTCCAAGATGAGATAGAGTACGAAGTGCGTGTGTTCTCCCAAGGCTTCGAGCCCGAGGTCACGGAGTACTGGGGTCCACCGACTGAGAAGAGCAACAAGCTGTGGGAAGACCTGTTGAACAGTGAGCACCTTCTCAACGCCAGTAGTCCACAGCATTGTACTGACATGAACGAACAGTCGGCGGAGGAGTAACACTGACCAGAGAAGAAGCATCGCATCTGGGAAACCAAACCTCGCGACTCGACCCATACTATCCTGACAAGTATTATGCGCAAATTGGCGTCGTGCATCAGCTTCACTGTTTAGTATTCTGTCCTCTTCTCTCGACTACAACGCTGCCATGCTAATCCTGGCATAGTACAACCTGAGACTGGCACTGTTTGCCAACCGGTCAATGTACGACGGTACCCGTCGAGAGGGCCTTCTTGACGACAAGCATATGTTTCACTGCATCGAGAATCTTCGCGAAGCACTGATGTGTCACGGTGATATCTCGTATGTTGTAATGCAGTGGCACGAGGGACGACAACGCAACGTCCTCCATGGCAATACACCGCACAGTTGTCGAAACTTTGACAAGATTCTAGACTGGATCAAGCCTCGCGCTGTTCATAAGTTCAACTGGGCGGAGTATCACATGGATCCAACATTGGTTGTGGATGGGCCAAAGATTCAAATTTGAGAGATTCGATTGGTGATGGCAACGTGTGCTCCTAATCCACAGTACGTATCTCGAACCACATGCTTCCAATGTCACTGTTCGACGCCATGAGCTACGCCCCTGGATACTATGTGCATACCGGTCGGAAGCTTGGCAACCTCGTTCAGAGTACGAACCCCTGGTCATTCAATATTATGGAAGGTGGAAACGCGGGGGTAGGGGAATTCTCCTTTGCTCAAGCCCATCGATATAACCGGTTCTCCCTTGCCTATCTGTTTCTACCTCGAAAGCGTTTTCATTCAAGCCGACTGTCCCAGAAAAGTAAAAGTTGGCTAACATTCTGGCAATAAGGGCAGAGTCTGGTGACCAAGCGTCGGGTGATTAAACATGCTCTTCGTAAACCTTAACGAAACCCCCGCTGAGAAAGGTCTTGTGTCAAGGACGAGCGCCGAATATACCATGATACTGCAACAACTGCGCCTGATCAGGATCAACGATCGTTGTACAGCCATTTCTCGCTTCCTGGCCAAAGGTGTTGATTTCTGTCACGCCTTCCTGGTTGTAGTCAATCCGCACACGACTGATGCTGTGTGCACTCTGATCCAGCGGGAATAAATTGTGCGGCGTTAGGCGGATGCTGGAATGTCCGTTCGTTGTCACCGTGTTGGGGAGATCCCCTGTTGTGGGAACGTGGTGCATGCCGAGATTGACCCATAGGACAAGGTCAACTTGGTCTAAATTCTCGCCATCTAGGAAGGAAGCGAAGTCGATCGGCGGATTGTGGATATCTTGATTGTTGTAGGGGTGTGCAGAGCGGGACTGGTAGTCATGCTGCATAGTAACGTGTATGTCGTGTTCTGCCCAGCGCGCGGCATTGGCCAGGACCGAGCTGTTAAGAATCGTAAGGTGTGTAGCCCCTGCGCTCCTCTGAACGCGATAGCCACGCTCTTCTCCATATTCAGACTTGTTATCTCTGTTCACGACTGTGAACATGGTGTCGTCGTTTAAAGACCAATTCCAACGGCCATCGTCCTCGGTCTTCACGAAAGACCGCTCAAGCCGCATGGTGTTGCGAGGTACGCCTTGTGACCACGGGAATGACTCTGTGCTCGCGGCAATTTTGACCAGTTGAACACTGTTAGCTGTGCCAAGGACATCGAAATCAACTTTCCAATTCATCACATGGTCGTGCATTGAGCCAGAGAAGAAGTCGTGGATATGAAACCCATAATTCTCGTTGTGAGCGTAATGCGCGCCTATGATGTAGCCCGTGGCCTGCACGTCAATTTCAATGGTGCCGTCCATGAAAAACCTGTAGCTGAAGATAAAATCGTAATCTCCCATGGTGCTACACCAACGCAAAGTGAGGTATATCTTCTTGCTCGCGGTGACGTACCCAGAAGCTGTATGCCGCTGCAAGGGTGCATCATCTGTGGCCTCAAAGACGCAAATCGCGTTCTTGTGAATCAAAGACTTGCCGCCGTGAAAGTATGTGGCATTGAGGTACGACGAGCCGATAGGACAATCGTAGCCAGGAACGAGCTCGAACGCATGCGTGCCAAATCCATCAGTTGAGTCCAGAGGCGCGGAGTTGGACTGGAAGGGATCGTGGCCTGGGTAGGATCGTTGAGCACGGACAACAAGCTCGAGTGAAGTGTATGTGTGAACTTACCAGCATAGTGAGCTAGCCCCTCCTGCAGACTGAGCTCGTGAATCAGAGGCAATCCTTTGTATCGGAGATCAAAGAGTCCCAGACCCGTTTCCTGGCTGAATCCAAGGAGAAAATCAAACCCCATCCATGACATTGAGCCTTCCTCCGTGTCCAAAGAGTATCTTAATGCGCTGAGACCTATCGGAGGTGTGAGATGGTCCAAGGGTAGCGGAGGCTGATGAGCATCGGTGCCGACCCAATCGCTGTTGAAGTTCATTCCCAGTTTGCTGAAGCTTTCCGAGAAACAGGCGTCTCTGAGTTCTTGTGCAGTGGAGTATACGTCATCGTCATAGAACCACGATAGAACTTTCCAGGAGACGGGATCCCTTCCAGTAACATCTGCTTCGAAGTAGAGGCCGGTAGATAGAAGTGTTGAGCTATCGAATCTCGTAGAAGACACTCCACGGAAAGTGTACCAGGTGACGATTCGTCCATCTTCTTTCTGTCCGAGTGGATCCGTGGGCACAATATGGAGCGACTCATCAGCTGCGCCCGTTGCAGTACCGTTCAATAGGAAGATGGTAATGTCTGAGACTGATCTGCCGATTTCATGTAACCAGTTCTGGTACGTTGTGCTTTTTTTGTCGACACGCAAATCGCGCACTCTGCCACCGGACTTCCGGGTCCATGAGAAGTCCAAAGCCTGCCATTGGGTCCTGTGCTCGGAAACGGGCAGCGGCCCTACCAAAATCTCTGCAAGATACGGCTCGGTTGTTGTGCTGCATTGCAGGAGTGCGCGCGCGTACCGAGGAGGGGCTTTACGTCCAAAGTGGACATAGGGCAGGACTTGGGATTTGTTCGGCCGCTGTAGCTCAATGGATGCACTGTTCGTGGTTTTCAGCCATGTAAACTTGTGCACCGTGCATAAGGGTTTCTGACATGGAGTTAGACCAGGTTCCAGCCGTATTAGCCGCATCAGGCTTGCTCAAATTCAGCTCTGCCTGCTTAAGTAGCCATGATGCGACGTCGGACATCTCCTTTGAGTTTAACTCTTTCCATGGATTTGTGATGATAGATTCAGTCGCAATGATACGCCCGATGAGCGCAAGGCTCCGTACCACGCGGTATGTGTATCGCATCGTGATGACAAAATTCGGCAGTGTCAGTGAAGGACCGGCAAAGCAGCGGCAATTTATGCCCTCAGAGAGCAGCTCAATCCTTACCTTCTCACATAGACGGGAGCCAGAACCTTCAGCTTTTGCAGGTCTGTGCGACCCATGGATATGGTTTCTACCCACCAATGTGTCCGGGATGGAGAATGCTCCCTCCTCAAGCGAGACCCATGTCAGCACGCTATCGGATCACTAAACACTTTCTGAGTTGCAACAAGAGACTCTCCACATGCGCAGGGCCAGGGGTTGATGGCCATAGGAGCTCGTCTCGTTGAGCACGATCAGGAACGCAATCAGGTTGCATCAATGGAGCCTCTACATGACCTTGACGCCTTATCCATGAGTTCAAGTCGGATCAAGTTCGTTATGATCGTCTAGTTGCAGCCGGTCTGCGTAGCGGTGCAAGCAACAAGTTCGTGGCCACTGAGAATACTGCCGTACCTAGCACAGTGTGCGGGTTATCGCAAACACTTTCGCGGATGCGAGAAAATCGAGTCTGTGCTACTGCGAATAGGTATCGGACATTGAGGTCAATGACAGCCAGCGCTGTTGAAAGCTTCGTAGATCGGAACCGCGTCCGGCTTTGGCGTTCGGGCAGTACTCCTCGTACAGCCTCAATACTGCATACGTGCAACGGGAGACAGGGCCTTCCAAAGTGGATAACAAGCTCCTCCCCTAGACAAGGCAATTGTGAGTTAATCTTGCCCTGTGTCGACCCAATAGGCGGACTCCGTGAGCTGCGTATGCTCGTGTCCACCAATAAGATTGCGGCGGACAGGCTCTCTGAATCATCTGCGGCAATTGGCCTTTGCTTAGAAGTTAAACCTGCCCTGTCTGCCGTTGCACGTATGCAGTATTGAGGCTGTAATCTCAGTCTGGCACTGGCTTCGCAGGCGCTTCCGGTCGCTACGCACAGTTCAAGCAGTTCTGATCTTGGATTCGCGAATGCACAAGACCAACCCACGGCAGGCCAATCGGACTTTATTCAATCTCCTCAACGTCCGGTTGGTGAGCTCTCTGGGGCTGTTCAGATGTCTCCAACAAGTTGAAGTCGGACGTGAAATGTGCACAACAAGTTCGGGACCGCTAAAGACTAGAATTGACACAATTCATGCACGCCACAAGAAGGACCTCTGTGTGCTGCGGAAGGAACGACTCGACAATGTGTATCTTCGGCTGTCCGCCGCGGTGTTGAACAAGCCCTGATGGGAGTCGTGACGCTCTGCCGCGAGAGCTGCGAGGTTCCAGGTAGAGTGTACGATATCCCGATCAATCCAGATGGTGCAGGCTGCTGGCTTTGCATCTGATCTCGTTGACCGGGCGCGGCTTGCGCCCCGAAGACTTGCCAATGTAGTGGACGCGGAGTTTCTGTCGAGATACTGTCTGATGCAGGAATTGCCATTGTGGCGACCGCGGTTGCTGTGGATGAAGTTGGATTCGGTGCCAAGACTTGGAACGCCGGAGCTCAAAACTTAGACTTGAACTTAAATTCAGCCATGTCCTTTCCTCTCCTCTTACATGCTGGGCATTACTAGAGAGCCATTGCGCTTCCTTATAT
>PNEN01000539.1:0-20882 GCA_002933655.1 Cercospora berteroae | reverse complement strand
TCAATATCAAGAGGCCCGACTTTTGGCCTGGCGGCCCGCTCGAGTACGCGCAACGCATCGACGGCAAGCCGTCTACGCGTATACGTCGCTCCTCGCTCTAGAAATAGAGGGTTAGAGGAGGTAATTCAGTTTAGAGTGCTGCGAGGCAGTATATTGTGCTAAAGCCTTAATCAAAGTGGGTGGTGCGCAATGGCTCTTTGGTAAAACCGCAATGGCTCTCTAGTAACCCCCTCACATGCTCACCTAAAACCTCCGCTTCTCATCGTGTGCCGACTACACTCGGGCGCTCCTCGCGCCACAGTAATATATCGTGGAGAAGCACGATTCCTGCCGGCCAGATGCCTGGGTCGAGAAGAGCGGCTCGACGGCATCCATTTTACGATCTGGCAATTATCGGCCACGCATTCAAATGCTTCCCAGCCTCAACCCGGATTGCAGCCGATAGCAATGCGAACGCACCGAAGCTGCCCAGCGCTATGCTTTCCATTGTGGTAGCTGTGCAGCCTGTACCAGCTAGCATGGCGCCGCGCTGCTGAGCCTTGCCAGCGCTGATCAGTGGGCTCACGGACTCTTGCGCACGCTGACCTCGCGTGCCCAGCGGCGCTGTGAGAAAGAGCGTAAGAAGGAAAGTCGCAGGAGATCTTTCTGAAACATTCCTCATTTGGTATTGCGCAACCGCTACTGGTCACACGACGCCTCGGTGAGAAACATTACCGTTCTTAGCCAACGGCATGTTCCATTTCGAAGTCGCCCTGGCCTACGTCTTTCGGCGCTTGGCGTATGGCCCTGTGGCTTCCGAGGGCGCCGCCACTTGCGCCAGAGATGCAAGTCATCCTCAGCCCAGACGCCTTGAAGCTGCGGAGAGAATAAGTATTTCACATGCCTCGCCAGAATATCCTCGGGGGTCCAGCTCGCACTGCGCAGAGAATGGTGCACTGCGCAAGTGTGGTGGCAATGGACTGGGTAATTCACCATCACGACTTGGGAACGCCATGTATTCGCACATATCGCCAACCGCCTATCAGCCTCGGTACATATCCACTTTCGAGGCAAAGCTACAGAGTTCCTCAAAATCAATGCTTGTTTTCCACTTTAACTTAGCTGGAAAGGGTAGGTGCGGGGGGCATCATCAAGATATTGGACGACAGTGCTGGCAGTACTTCTCTTGGTATTCTTGGCTCCTTCTCGAAGACGAAACGATCGGCCTGGCCAGCAGATATGAGCTCTGCGATCTTCAAAACTTCTTCCAATGGCGCATCGCAGAATACGGAGTTTGCACTTGTGGTAAAGTGTGGCTTGCATCGGCCACTGCGAGAAGAGGTATCAACAAATACTTGACTACCCGCGGAGGTGGCTCGCGGTGAGTACATAGGTGAACAGATCCGCCTGCTCCTTGCAAAGATCATCACCTCAGCTTCAGTCATCCCTTCAGCACCTTCCACCAAGATGCGATCTTTCCTCAACATCCTTCTGGCTCTGCCAGCTGTGCTTGGTGCCGCCACTGTCGACAAGCGGCAAACCGCAGAGACCGTCTCTGGTAGCTGGATTGCCCGTCTTGAAGACAACTCCGCACTCTCGACAGTGTTGAGCACTCTCCGCCTCACGACCAACATTGTACCAAAGCACCAATACAACTTCGGTTCCTTCCGAGGCTTCGCTTTCGATGCCGACGAGTCACTCGTTGATGCCGTTGCGAATATCCCCCTGATCGCAAGCATCGAGCCAGACACCACGGTCCGTGCATCTGCTCCTGTCGTCGAGAAGCGTGCTCTCGTCCAGCAGACTCCTGTCGAGTACGGTCTTGTCCGCATCTCCCGCCGCGCTCGCGGAGGCAACACTTACACCTATGACAACACTGCTGGCGCTGGAAGCTTCATCTACGTGATCGATACTGGTGTCAATGCTGGTCACCAAGAGTTCGGCGGCCGCGCTGTCAACGGGGCGAACTTCGTCGCCACTGAGCCTCTCATCGCCACTGACCTCAACGGTCACGGAACCCACTGCTCTGGAACAGCTGCTGGCTCTACATACGGTGTCAGCAAGCGTGCCAACATCATCGCCGTGAAGGTTCTTGGCGCTGCTGTAAGTTGATTCACTGAACTCGAACTGTTCGCGCAGTACTGACATTTTGTGCAGGGTACTGGTTTGAACTCTGGAGTCCTTGCTGGTATCGACTGGGCTGTCAACAACGCCCGCCAGAATGGACGCACTGGCCGCTCCGTCTTCTCCCTGTCTCTGGGAGGTGGCTTCTCTCAACAGACCAACGATGCTGTGAAGGCCGCCACTAACGCTGGCATCTTCGTCGCTGTCGCTGCCGGAAATGACGGCGCTGACGCTCGCCAAACCTCCCCAGCCTCTGAGCCTTCCGTCTTCACCGTCGGTGCCACCGATGCCAACGACAACCGTGCCAGCTTCTCCAACTTCGGCCCAGTCGTCGATGGCTTCGCTCCAGGTGTCGATATCAAGTCGTGAGTTACACTTCATGATTGGAATGATGTTCTTCGTTTTACTGACTCCTGAAACAGTGCCTGGATCGGTAGCCGCACCGCCACCAACACCATCTCCGGCACATCCATGGCCTGCCCTCACGTCGCCGGCCTCGCAGCCTACCTCATCGGTCTTGAGGGACCACGTAGCCCCGCTGCTCTTGCCGAGCGCATCAAGGCTCTCGCCACCACTGGGGTCATCGTCAACGCTGGCGCTGGTAGCCCCAACACTCTCGTGTACAACGGCTCCGGACAGTAATTGTATAAAGTTGGAGACAAAAGGTTACGATTCTCATGATATACGAGAAGAGATACCACAAATGAGGAATGAGCAATGAATTAATGTGTGCCCGATGATGTGAAAACCCATAAGTAGAAGCTCAAACGAGATGCTGTCGACTATTGCTGTCGGCATAAATTCAAAACTATGATACGTATATGATGACCAGGTCCACTGCTCGTAATTCTGTTTATGGTTGTCAATGAGATGCTGGAGTAGTGGCCAAATGGCACAGATCTATCGTGCTCCATAAGATCCGCATCGAGTGAGGCAAGGACAACCAGTGTCTAAGTAGCAGATGCAAGATTCATTTCTCGATCCTCCGGCGGCTAGACCATGCCAGTCAATCGGAAAACACCGAAGCCAGTATGAGGGGGAGCCCAAACACTGAGGTCCATATCAGCGTGCACCACTTCGACGAAGCCAAATTTGTCAAAGAAAGGTCGCGCCGCAGGCTCCGAGCAGACGCAAAGAGGCACACCCGCCGCTCTGACTTCCGCCAAGCCACGTTGTAGAAGTCGCGAGCCGAGACCCTTCCCTCGATATGCCTGTTCTACAACGATGAAGACGAGTTCTTACGAGAATAAGTACTTGTTCTGTTATTCGCGTTGCTGTTTGAGAGCCTTACCGTAATTTTTGGGAAACTTCAAGCCACTTGCCACTTTCTGACCCGCGTTTCCGATTCCAGCGAGTATGTCCGCATTCATCATAGCAGGCGCTGCGATCTCATCTTCAGTTCGAGGCCGGCCATTTTCAACAACTTCTTGCTGAGCCTTTTCTTTCTTTCTTGGCGAGGCAGATATAGCCAACGATTTGTCCAGTCTCATTGTCGACAGCTTTGAGATCCAGCATGTTAGGATCGTTGAACGCGCGCCTGATATGGCCGCGGTATATTGCTCCCTCTGCGCTGTTTCGTTTGGTTAGTTCTTCCAGAGCAGTCGGTTAATTGAGAGGGAGAGCGTTGCGCGAAGTAGCAGATCCCCGAGGATCTTGATATCGTTCTCTGCTGGGGCAGAGATGGAGAATTGGGCTGGCATTTTAGCTCATGTCACAAGAAGATGAGGAATGAAGGTTTGTTCGACACCTGGGACGAGGCCACCTCTTAGACAGTTTAGCTACAACTACTGATGCCTACGGCTCGGGATTGCCGGTTGACGCCATGACGGATCGACTTCAAGACCGCGGAGAACTCAACGCTGAGCAGGAAGATACTTCAGAGACGGAGTGACTGATGAGCGAACCTCACAGCAGCGGAGAAACTGAAGCGAGAGAGGGTGAGACGAAAGTGAAGTACGGCAGAGTCACTAGAAGACGTCGGCGGGTCGGCAAGGGCAAGAGAAAAGCGATGGCGGAAGCGTGCGGGCCGGGCCAAGGACAGTCAGCCGAGCCGAGCCGAGCAGTCGTCCTCCACCGTCAAGGTCAAGGACTTGGATTGATCAACCGTTTTTTGACACGTCCTTTTCCATCAACTTCCGCTTTTCGCATCGACTTCACGCGTCAATCTGCACAAAGTAGAGGGTATCTTCATCAGCTATGCCGAGACGCGTGTCTAAGAGAAGTACGGACCGCAAATTGCATATCCTCAAGCCTGGTCTATCAGGGCAGGGAGGCGGCCTGCATAGCCTTGACAGCAGCCCGCCTTGAGCATTCCCGCCCTATTCTACACAACTCTCAGTCCGATCTCACGAACAAATCTCTTCGGAACTTGTGGCGATTGTGCGGAGAATGCGTACCTTACGAAGAATGTTCGACCAGCCATTTCAGGTTCAAACAGCCCGGCTAGCTGAGTACGGAAGTCAATTGCAAGGTATATCCCACAGCATGCCGTCGAATGCTTCAACCAATGCCACGGATTAGACCGACGATGTCTCAGTCTGTCCAACTAGCAAATCTCCACCGGGCCAAGCTCTCAAATTATGGACTCTTTCGAAAATTGGATAATCAGGTCTGGCAAAGCAGAGAGTAAGCGTATGTTGTAGCCGGGCTGGGCGTACTTGAAGCCATCTAGCAGGCCTAGTGAAACGCCACATCTTCCCAAGTCGACAGCTCTTCGAAGGTGATACCATCACCCCGCGACACCATGCCCAAAGTTCTACGCGCGTTGGAGATGATTTAGCCATACAAGAACGACCCACCAGTACTTCAACACTTTGATGCATGTTACCTCGGTCTGGAAAAGAGCTGCACGCTATCGTGAACAAAGCAAGTGTCGAGCGCTCTGGCTGAACATGTGCAGCATGGGCATGGCTTCCGTAGTGAATAGTGCCAGAGGGTTGCAGTCGTGAAAGACGCCAGGCTGATGGAGAGCAATCTAACAATACAGACTACCGGATTGCTTGTATTCACGATTTCTTCACCGGTGCTAGCGTGGGTCGTGGCCGAAATATAAGTATCCGACATTAGCACCGGAGCCTTGCACCCAGCGAACTTTCACCCTCCTTTGCCATGCCGGACATAGACTGGACAGATGTGTTCGGTCCTGCGCCGCAACGACAGTCCTCCACTTCCTACATTAAGGATCTCGATGCAACGACCAAAGAATTTCGATCCATATCCGACCGAGCGTTGAGACTCCGCAGGATGTTAACTCGCTCACGTACAGTCGGTCTTGCGGACAATGCGCTCGTCAGTCCTCTGCTGAAAGAGGTCGAGGAAGCTCGAGTAGTCAGCCAGAACGTGGACGCTGTGCTGAAAGCTGTCGATGAGATCTTGCAGGAGAAGAGGGCTAAGAGAATCGCAGAGGAATCAATTGTGAGATGGCCGTGGCCCGACACCAAGATGGCGAGCATGCATGCAAGACCTGGAATGAAGAGCAAAGACCGTTCAAGGCAAGGGCCGGACAGCAGGAGACAAGCAGAGCAGAAGACTTCACAAGACAGAAGGTCGTCCTCTTCTGGAACTCAGCATCAACCGGGTGACCTCAATCGTAATGCGAAGAAGAGATTTCCGGACGCTCCATCAAAGCTGTCGCATCTTCGAAGCAAGCAAAATGCGGATCTCGAAAGAGCTACACGATCACGACCAGCATCATACATCAGGAGCCACTCATCAAGCTTGTACAGTCGCTCCACGAACGACACGGCCTCACAGCACTCGACGCGAAGAGTGATCGACGCATCGCTCCCGTTAGTGGGGACAGATTCGACATTCGACAATTTAATGATCGCATGGCCATGGCCTTCGACCATTGTACAGGCTGCAACAGGAAGATCGAGCACTGCCTCTTCCTTGGAGCAGAAGAGAGTGGCATCCTCTCCGCTACAGAGTCGCGCTTATGGCCGCCGATGAAAACTTCAGTCCACTCCACGTAAATGATGCCAGATCCAAACGAGCCTGCAAGACGAGAGACACTATCAGTGAGCCACGTCAGTCAGTGTAACATCCTGTTAGCAAGATTGGCGGCACAAACGCGCAGTATTCTTGGAAACGTCGCAATTCTGCTGTATGCTAATATCACACCAAATCTCGAGGGTTCTGCCACGGGCATGAGCCGCTGCATTTATCATAGACTGAACCAAAGCCGTAGAAGCGATCAGAAGAGGCCTGGCGAATGGCGTGAGCAACTACAGCCAGCACGCAGATATTCACTCGACAAACCGCTGAAGATGCTTCCTTGATGGATTGGCCTACTGTGCACCTGCAAAGGTGTAGAGGGGAGCCCCTCAAGCCGCCAACAGCAAAGCATAGCACCAACGTACAGCATTGAGCTAGGCGAGTGATTGCGGCAGCCACCACTGCTTACTTGCAAAGCCTAGCTGGTGGCTATGCTGTTTCGGGCCACGACGCTACTTGCGGCGTTGAACTGGTATAGTGCTCTACGATCGACTAATGTCAAGCGAGCATTACTTTTGAGGGCAACAATAGTCCATTAACAACGACTAAGCGTTAGTGAAAGTCATCATGGTAAGTCAAATTCCTGGATGCGATATACAATCACTCTCACTGCATCATGGATGTATCAAACTTGCGTTACGCCTAATACGCAAGCGGCGTAGAACGGCGTGCCAAGCCGCCAATGCACCAGATGGGCGGCCTCTTTGGGGCAGTATACAGCCTTGTGGTGTTGATACAGCCTTGTGCCATTCTTCGTTGGCACGGTGCTTTTCTTACTTCCCTAACATTACAAGCACTCCCGACATGGCGACCTGATGCTTGCGGTTCCACATTTCACAGCCGTACAGTATGGCGAGGTCACAGGCCTGGTTCACGCCAGTGGAACCCGCCCGCAGGCAGCTGTCCTTGAATGAAGCGTCCGACGCCAACTATCCCACACGAGCGAACTCCAGCTTTGACGATGAAACACACCAGATAGCCTGCTCATGCAACAACTTCGCCGACGTCACACTGCAAACCACTACGATGAGGTGGAAGATGAAATATATGAAACCACTCAGTCCTGGGCACAGCAAGAGCAAAGATATGAACCGATTGGTCCGCCCAAGGGATATCCGGCGCTGGACTTTTGCCCTGCCATGCTCAAGCCCACAGCAACTATCACCATGAGCATCTTCTATGCCGGTGTGGCTGCGGCCATGGCAGTTGCTATCCTGGTCCCTGATTCTCGAGGACCCTACCTCATCAGAAAAGACAGCTACTATTTTGCCGCGAGCTACGGTCCCGGTCTGGTGGCCGCAATCAGCAGTTTTCTGTACAGAATCACGATACAAGAGTTCTTGCGCATGCTTCCTTACATCAACACGTCGAACGAAAGCCGTAGTTCGAAGGCGCACCGCACCTTGCTTGCGATGTATTGGCCAATCTTCTACGATAAAAACACTTCTGGGAAGATGACCATCTTCGCGCTCAACATCACTACCTCCTTCTTACTGGCGTACAAGGCGGCTGTCTTCGAGGTAGTCAGTGCTGGCACGACATGGAATCTCTACATTCATACTACAGCTGCAGTCCCACTTATCGCTTACTACACCGTGGTGGCTGTAATGATGGTCTATCTTACTTGTTGGCTCTCGACTAAAAGCACTGGCCTACGCAGCGAGTGGGATCCGCAGTGCATAGCAGATATAATGGCGTTGTTCTGTCATTTTGACGTGGACTTGGACAATGTCAAGACGAATACTGGATACCTTCCCTACCCAGCTCGGATCTGCGAGGAATACTCCTACCGCCTTGGTTATTGGAAGAGAGATATCAAATGCCGGCGGAAAGATGGGGTTATATATTGCTCTCAATGAGCCAAACGCACCTTCAGTGGACTTCTACATGCAGTACTTGCGAACTTTCGAATTCGATCGATAACTTCTACTTCACGACAAGATGAAGAGCTTTGCGCTAGTAGCATCCCTCGTCACGCTTTCTCTCATTGTTGCTGCCGAACCTTTCTCGCCGAGAGGGCCGATGGACACAATATTCACGAAGAGACAGGACTGTCTGGCAAAGTGCCCGGACGATGTGAGCTTATAGATGACTCGCGCAAGAAAATGGCAAGCATTGACAGCGTCTAGACTTTAGTCTGGTGCCATTGTGGAGGCGGTCTCGCTACTTGCATGGATGGGACTACGCAAGTTTCCTGTGTAAGTTGGGCTCAGAATTACGGCGCCTTGCAATCGCGCTGACCTGTGCAGTGACGCGAAGATTCTCAGTTCAAATTGAGGCACTTCTTTGCCGTTTGAAAGACATTCGTGCTATGCTGGGCGTCTGCTTTCATCCCTCGGACTCATATAACGCGATGACATGTCAGGATTGGGTCAAGTAAACGCAGAACTTAGCACTATATCTTGCAGACCACCAACCACAATTGCTATCATTTGGCCCCGGTAGGGTAACATTATCAAGAAGCAAACAAAAAGAAGGTCGAAGGGAGGTTTTTGCAAAGGATTCTCAACACTGCAAGACAAATCGAAGTTATGATCAAGCTCTTGCCACGCCGATGAGGCTCAGAAATTCGTTGCGAGTCTTCAACTCATCGAAGCAACCAAGGACGCAGCTCGTAATGGTGCTAGTGCCAGTTTTCTCAACGCCACGCATAGCCATGCACAGATGGCAAGACTCCATGACAACACCGACGCCTTGCGGCTTGACGATATCGTTGACAGTATACGCCACTTGTTTGGTAAGCCGCTCTTGGATCTGCAGCCGACGGGAGAACATCTCGGCAATACGTGGTAACTTGGAAAGTCCAATGACGACGCCGTTCGGAATGTAGCCGATGTGCATCTGCCAACAATAATCAGCTTGGAACAGAATGAACATCATGAGTTGGAAAAGTTGTACCTTCCCTATGAAAGGGACGAGATGGTGCTCGCACATGCTGTGAATCTCGATGTCTTTGACAATGACCATCTCATGGTGGGACTCGCGGAACAGGGCGTTGTTGACAATGCTTTCGACGTCGACTCGATAACCCTGTGTCAAGAACAACAACGCCTCCGCATACCTTGACGGAGTAGCAAGCAGACCCTCTCGATTGGGATCTTCGCCCACACATTCAAGCAGTGTTCTAACGGCCCCACGCATTTTCCTTAAGCGCTTGCTTGCATGTTCAGACTCTCCATCCATGAAGCTTTCGGAGCCATTGCTTGGCTGCCTCAACTCGTCAACTTCCAAGAGTGACGATCGGGTCAACAGTGGGTCCATATCCTCGGCGCTCTGCTCCTCAGGCTCGTCCCTAACATTCTGAACACTATTGGGGTTTTCTGAATAAGAAAGTCTATGGTCATCGAGGCCACGCGTTGAAGCATCAGTGTTGTCATGTTTGATGAGCCTCTCAGTAATCGAAATGAAGTTGTTGGTGCTGGCCATGATGGCAAATTGTGATAGAGCTGTAGGTTTCTATCTTATCTGGAACGGAGCCCCAGGGAAATAAGTATCTCTCCTGAGCCCGGTTTGTCAAAGGCAAGTGTTGCGCTTATCGTCTGCAATGCTTTGGCCTGAGATGAAGCGTGAACTAAACACAATTCTTCTACACGTATCCGACATACGATTGGTGTGGTCAGGCGAGCGGCATCAAACTTCGTGAAGAGTTTGCTAGTTGTATTTGTTCTGGTAGTGTCGGCGCCAGACACGAGTGCTCATGGGAGATGATCGGGTTCTGCCCCTTGTCGAGAAGGTCCGCGCCTCAACACCCATTCCGGGCGTGGTCGATGAATCTGCTGGATGCTAGTGTCAGCTCATCTTCTGCGTTTGTCAGCCCCTGTCCGTTTGCTGTGTAACCGGTCGGAAGAGTGCAGAACGCTTGACTAGGACATTTTTGAGCAAACGTCTTCTTTGTGTGCTGACATGCTCAACAACTTCATCGAATTCCAAATTGATCACTCATGCTGAACCAATCTCTGAAAGCAGATCCACCACTGTCGTACAAGATCGCGATGGCGACTGTCAATGCTCTCAAGAGCGCCCTCCGGCGCAAAATCACGGAAATCGCACCGTCTCTCACACGACCGCTGTCCGACTCTGAATACGATGCTGGCTTCACCGCTCTGGCCGAAGACATCGACAAAGCAGTTTACGACGACTTCATCATTCCCCAGCTATCACTTTTGCTGGAGCCACTTCTGAACACCCGCGCTCAAATTTCAGTCCTCGAGATTGGACCCGGACCCAAAAGCGTACTCGCAGAACTGCCTGAGCGTCAGAGGCGCAAGATCAAGAGATACTCTGCTTTTGAACCCAATGAAGTCTTTGCCACTAGACTGGAACAATCTCTCTCCTCCGTATCCAACTCGCCATCTTCACTACCGAATCTGCAGGCTACTCCAAACATCCGCAGACAACGATACACTCTAGAAACCACAACAAGCACGAACACGAACCACGAGGTAGAGGACTTCGATGTCGTGCTCTTCTGCCACAGCCTTTACGGGCTGGAACCGAAGCGTGACGTTGTGGAGAAAGCACTTGGAATGCTTACAAAGTCACCAGAAGACGACGGTATAGTGATTGTATTCCACCGCCAGGGCTCGCTAAAACTAGATAACTTGATTTGCCATCGCACGGCTTCCTTTCCAACCGGAGTGTTTCGTGTTGAAGACGACGACAAAAAGTTGGACTCCTTCGCTCATTTCATCGCGGGCGTCGTCATTGAGGATAAAGAAGAGGATGAAACCGTTCGATTGGAGTGGCGGAAGGAATGTCGACTGCTCGGTCGTCGTGGATTTGGTCACCCAAATCATCTCTCCTTCGACGCACCCAACATCATGGTAGCCTTCACAAGACATGCAACTTCTCTGCCTCAGTTGATGGCGAAGATGCCCATCGCGCCTGCACAATACAAGATCAAAAGCCACGAGGCCCGCCAGCATCAACCTGCATTGATTGTGAAGCCGCAAGAGATCGGGCATGTCCAGTACTGCGTTCGTTGGGCTTTGGAAAACCGAACTGCTCTAACCATCATCGGTGGTGGACACAGTGGTCACTGTCTCCAGCCAAATGTTGTTGCCGTCGATATGGGTGCCTTCGACAAAGTCCATATCGTCGCTCCTGCTGCAGGAGTGTCAGATACTGTGATTGTCGTCGGAGCTGGCTGCAAGGCCGGCGATGTCATCCACACAGCCATGGCAGCAGAATTGACAGTACCTCTGGGATCACGGCCAAGTGTTGGGGCGGGACTGTGGCTTCAAGGCGGCATTGGCCACATGGCTCGGCTGCATGCACTCACGTGTGATGCCATTCTGGGTGCTGTGGTGGTCAGTGTCGCCTCTGGTCAAGTCTTCTGCGTCGGTCAAGTTCCAAAGGAACATCAACCACAAGGTGCAAAGTGCATCGACGGCGACAGCGATCTTTTGTGGGCAGTGAAGGGTGCCGGCACCAACTTTGCAATCACTGTCAGCGTTAATTTCATGGCCTCGCCTGCACGAAAGTTTGCAATTCAGAACTGGGTCATGCCGCTGAACGATGATTCTGCAGCGCGACGAAAGCTCCAGGACTTCGATCACCTTGTCGCCAGCAAGCTGCCGCAGCATTCTTCTGCAGATGCATATCTGTATTACGAAAAGGACAAGCTGCATCTTGGAGTCAGTCTCTGCGAAACCTTCACGACCGAGCCCACTGACGAATGGCTATCCGTTGCCAGAAACACATTTGGGCCCAAGAACGGCCATCAGACCGTAGATGGCACTGGCCTCTTCGATACTGAAATGTATGTTTCTGCAATGCACGGAGGCCATGCTGGCGGCAAAATGTCCTCTTTCAAGCGTTGTCTGTTCCTCAAAGACATCTCGGCATCAAGAATGGTCGATTCATTGATTGCGGTACTCCAAGTTCGTCCCTCCCCGTACTGCTACTTCCATCTTTTGCACGGCGGAGGAACAGTCGGCGACATATCAGAGATCATTACTGCTTTCGGGTGTCGGGACTGGGACTTTGCATGCGTGATCACTGGAGTCTGGGAGCGCAGCCAAGACGGCACCGACATAGCCCGACGCACCACACAGTGGGAATATGATGTGATCAGAGAGTTGTCACCCATTTGCAGTGGGGTCTACAGCGCCGATCTGGGACCAGATCCTCGAGATGCTTGTCTAGCACTTAAAGCCTTTGGGCCAAATCATCCACGTTTGGCTCGCCTCAAACAGAAATACGACCCAGAGAATGTGCTGGCATACGCTTGCCCCTTGCCCAAAGCATCGACAATTCCGAAGCTGATTGTGCTCGTCACAGGTGAGCACGGCTCTGGCAAGGACTATAGTGCTGATGTGTGGGTCTCAGTCTTGGGCTCCAGAACTCACAACGGTCTCGTGGCACGCACAGTCAGTATCAGCGACGCCACCAAGCGAGAGTATGCGGAGGCCACTGGTGCGGACTACAACCGCCTGCTTGGGGATCGTAGTTACAAGGAGCAGCAGCGAGTGTCTTTGACAGCATTCTTCGAAACCCAGCTACATGTCAGACCTCAACTAGCCGAAGAGCACTTTATGAGAGTTGTAAACGACGCTGAGGGTGTCGATGTTCTGTTCATCACCGGCATGCGAGACGAAGCCCCACTTGCTGCCTTCTCACACCTGGTGTCCCACAGCAGGCTTCTCGAAGTGAAAATCAAAGCTAATAAAGAGACGCAGCGAGCTCGACGAGGAGTCCCGGACGTTGATGGCGAAGATATACACGACAATACCACTGAGGTAGACCGAGACAGCAACAGCTGCCCCAGCCTCGTGTTCAGCAACGACGGCTCTGGGAAAGATGGAGCAATCAAGTTTGCCGAGCTGTACCTGCTTCCCCTTTTGGGTGATGACCTGCTACAACTCAAACGTTCAATCCACCTGATAAATGACTCTCCGCGTCCAGGTTTCGCATTCCGCGATGTACTCGGTATCTGCCAGCAACCGGATGAACGTAACCTGTGCACAACGTTGTTGCAACAGTATTTCACGGGCGACTGGAAGAAGGTCAACGTGATCGCCGGCTGCGAGACGGGAGGCTTGGTGCTCGGGCTACTGTTGGCGACACATCTCAATATGCCATTTGCGATGATACGCAAAGCCGGTAAACGCCCTGATCCAAAGATCGCGGTTACGAAGTCTGTCTCGTACGTCTCATCTTCGTTGGCTGAAGATCCCATAGAGGAGAAGATTGAGATGGATGTTGGTTTGGTGTCTGAAGGCGATAGAGTCGTGGTGGTGGACGACGTCCTTTCCACTGGCGAGACTATCTGTGCTGTGCTTCAGCTCCTCGGTGAAGCGGGGATTGAGACTGGTGGGTTGAACGTTCTCGTCGTGGCGGAGTTCCCGGCTCACCGTGGACGGGACCTGTTGCGCCAGCGTGGTTTTGGTGGAGTCAATGTGCAAAGCTTGTTAGTCTTCGCCGGTGAGTGATATCCGTGAATGACAGCGCAAAGAGACGTCGAATACGAGAATGGACAAGAAGGGCTGTGCACCAGATATGTAGCCAGTAGCCGTGCGGGAAGACTTTTTCATATGTTTCTTGCGAGGCGCAACAAGAGTGACCATGAAATCAAACCTGCATGCAGGTCAGGGCATAAGCATCAGCTGAGTCTCATTTTGATAGATGTAAATCCCAGAAATAGTCAAGTCGAGCATGTTCCAATACTACAGTCCTGCTAAGACCGATTTAGGGTACTTTCTGCCACATCGACCATAATCTTAGTTGGACAGCTGTTCACACTCGTGCTCTCGATTTCTATTATTCCTTCGAAGGCATTTCCTTGTAAGATCCAATAATCAAGGCCGGATGCTCGGCGAATCCAAACATTTGAATGAAGCATCTGTCAGACGACGTAGGCTGGTGCCCGATATTTCACTGCGAAGCTCATTTGACACAGGCGTTCTGGATTATTGGAAGGCAAAGCGGCAGTTTCAAAAGTCTGGGAAGTGGGCACCAAGCGGAGCATTCGAAACAGCATGGAAAATGTGGGGAGGTAAATGTACATTGATTATTGGCGTTGTATGTATGAGAGGACAGGTTTCTATGTCCGATACGGCTTTGCCGCAAACTGCATTACAATATCAATTTCTGAACCATATCCCCATCGTTTATCAGTCTTGCTCCGAGTTGTTAGGAAATGGATGATAGATGTCGTCGATAATCTTGTCGGCTCATCATGTGGGGATCCCAGCTCATTAGAGCTGCATGCCAAATGCTGGGAATCGGGGCGCAGATACCTCGTCGCAGGAGTATTGGACAAGGTATGGCGACGCCTGGGTTTGGGGACCCAAGAACTCCGTGCCATCAGGAGCGGTGACGAGGAGGTGGAACTCAGCCTGCAACTGGGCGTTCGCGGCCATGACACGGATGGGATAATAGATGCCTGCTTCGAGTGTGATAGTAACACTGACCGGGGGTTCACCTGTTGTGCAAAGTCAGTTCACTTTTTGTCAAAATGTATGAAAGAGACCTACCTGGATAACCAGTGAAGCCCTGTGGTGGAGTTGCATAGATTTGCTCCAAGATGGCGTTCGTTCTTGTCCAGCCTGCATATGCGGTTGGACCGATCCACACGAGCACGATATCGTCAGCATTGTAAGATGTGAATGTGTAGTCTCCAGAGACGCCGGGGTAGATGTAAGCCTGGTGATTGATTACCCAGTAGTCGCTAGGAATGACAACACCGTTGTAGATTTCGAGTGTGCCAGTGACGCCGATCGGCTTGAAGGAAAATCCACCAATGGAGGTGGTCACTCCTTGGTGTCTAGGTGTAATGGTCTTATAAGGCTGCAGTGTTTCGTTAGCGACTTTTCCGCATACTAGGGAGCAAGTTACCACTTACCGCGGCTCTAAAGGTAGGGTAGCCTGGAGCATAGCCACCGCCAATGTTCGCGTAGTCGGCCCAAGCAAGACCTTGGTTGCCACACTGAGTCGGCGCGGGTATTGGTGGAACGACCGGGTCGGTGGGAGGCGCAGGGATCGCGAATGGAGCACTCTGAGAAGTGCCGACGGACTTAGTGACAACTACGATTGGTGCCTGGGAAGCTTCGGTCGCTGGGAGGACCTGCAGGATGGTGCCTTGCGTCATTGGGTTACCTGTGACGATAGTGGTCGTAGAAGAGGCCAAACCGTAGCTGGTCGATGTCACGTACAGTGGGCCTTGTTGGATCACGGTGCCGGAAGGTGAGCCAGGATCGTAGAAGACCGAAGATGTAGAAACAGGGAAATTGCCAAATGCAGTCGTTGTAGTGTACTGCACTGGGACATCGACCTCGACAGTGCCGGTTGGAGCGCCATCGACGTAGTTCGTGATGGTGGCCTCGGCAGGGAAGTTTCCATACGAAGTAGTGGTGGTAAACTGAGGAGGCGAGTCGACCTCGACTGTGCCTGCAACTTGAGGTGGACCTGGGTTGAAGAGTGCAACGGTAGACGTGGCGACAGCAGCGAACTGGGTTCCAAATAATGTTGTAGTTTCGTAGACCGCCCTCTCGGTGACGGAGACGGTTCCACTTGGCCCACCAGTGTAGATTGTTGTTGAGGCTGGCGTATCAATCACCGGATCGTAGACAGTGGTAGTCGTGAAGACCACTGGTTGATCAACACGGACAGTGCCTGGCACAATGGGAGGACCTGGGGTGAAAGACGCCAGAGTGGTTGTAGCTGGAGCGGCAAACTGCGTGCCGAAGTTTGTGGTTGTTTCGTATACCGCCCTGTCAGTCACCGAGACGGTTCCGCTTGGCCCACCAGTGTAGATTGTCGTCGACGTTGGCGTGTCAATCAGAGGGTCATAGACAGTGGTAGTTGTGAAGCTTGGTGGTTGGTCAACACGAACGGTACCTGGCGTCAAAGGTGGGCCGGCGTTGAACAGTGCGACAGTCATCGTAGTTGGCTCGGCAAACTGCGTGCCGTAGTTGGTGGTCGTTTGATATACCGCCCTGTCGGTCACTGAAACGACTCCGCTGGGGCCGCCGGTGTACACCGTGGTGCTGATGGGGGTATTAACCAAAGGATCATAGATGGTGGTAGTTGAGAGAGTCACTGGCTCATTGAGCTGTACGAGTCCAGTGACGATCGGTGGTCCGGGTTGGAACGTGGTAAGCGTTGTGGACGCTTCAGCAGTAAAGGACAGGTCGTAAGATGTGCTCGTCTCATAAACAGCTCTATCAGTGACCGAGACGACTCCGCTTGGGCCTCCAGTGTAGACGGTGGTGCTGATAGGGGCCTGGATGGCAGGGTCATAAATGGTCGTTGTCGACAGACTGACTGGCTCGTCAAGCTTGACGAGCCCGGTAACAATTGGTGGGCCAGGTTGGAATGTGGTGAGTGTCGTTGAGGCCTCCGCAGTGAAAGAGAGGTCGTACGATGTGCTCGTGACGTACACAGCGCGGTCAGTGACCGAGACGATGCCGTTAGGGCCGCCAGTATAGACGGTAGTGCTGACAGGATCCTCAATCGCAGGATCATAAATGGTCGTCGTGGAAAGTGTGACTGGCTCGTCAAGTCGGACAACACCAGTGACGACAGGTGGCCCTGCCTGGAAGGTCGTCAAGGTTGTCGAAGCCTCCGCGGTGAAAGAAAGATCGTACGAGGTCGTCGTAGTGTAAATGGCACACGATCCGTGACGAAAACTGTACCCAAAGGACCTCCAGTGTAAATGGTAGTAGAAACTGCATCTACGATAGCCGGATCGTAAATAGCAGAGGTAGTGAAGGAAACAGGCAGGTCCAGCTCCACCAGACCAGTTACAACAGGTGGACCAGGAGCAAATGATGTAAGTGTAGAGCTTGAGGGAGCTGCGATAGCGGTGTTGTAAACGGTGGTAGTCGAGTAAATGGCACGATCGGTTACGAAAACTGTGCCGGAAGGACCACCCGTGTAAACAGTGCTAGAGACTGCAGATTCGATAGCAGGGTCATAAATCGCGGATGTGGCAAATGAAACTGGAAGGTCCAATTCGACTAGGCCAGTCGCAAGAGGAGGTCCAGGCGCGAAAGGTGTTAGTGTAGAACTAGTGGGGGCCGCAATGGCAGTGTTGTAGATTGTAGTCGTTGAGTAGACAGCACGATCCGTAATGATGACCGTGCCAGATGGACCTCCGTTGTAAATGGTGGTCGTGACTGGCGATTGAATTTCTGGATCGTATACTGCAGATGTAGTGTACGATACGGGAAGGTCAAGCTCTACCAAGCCAGTCCTAAGTGGAGGCCCCGGCGCGAAAGGCGTCAGGGTGGAGCTAGTAGCGGCCGAAATAGCAGTGTTGTAGATAGTAGTCGTAGAATAGACTGCTCGGTCTCTGATGACCACTGTTCCAGATGGGCCTCCATTATAGATAGTGGTTGTTACAGGTAACTGAATTTCGGGATCGTATACTGCAGATGTAGTGAACGACACAGGAAGATCAAGCTCCACCAAGCCAGTTGTGAGAGGCGGCCCGGGCGCGAAAGTCGTCAGAGTTGAGGTCGCAGAAGCTGAGATGGCAGTGTCGTAGACAGTCGTTGTCTCATACACCTCAGGTGCTCTCACGACAATCCATCCGGTAGGCTGGCCGGGGACATATTGCGTAGAAGTTGTACCCTCTCGGAGTGATGGATCGTAGATTGTTGTGGTCTCGAACGTCACTGGCTGGTCAATAATGACGGTGCCAGGGCCACCGCCCACGCCAGGAACTGTGGTGGTGGCAGGCGCTGTGATGGCAGGATCGAATTCTGTGATGGTAGCCAAGTCAGGAGGTGCAGATGCGCCAGGCTGGGCGTCTGTAGTCGCAGGACCGGTAGCGCCAGCTGTTGGTGGCAGCTGAATGATGACAGTTCCAGGCTGACCAGTGACAGTCTGAGTCACGGTAGTCGTGACAGGTGCAATGATTGTAGGGACAGTGACGGTGGTGGTGGTGTAGTTTCCTGGTAGAACAATGATCACTGTTCCTTGCTGGTTTCCAGTTGGTTGTGCGATGGTAGTAGTAACGGTAGTTGTCAGGATTCCAGTGGTATTGACAGTAAACGACGTCGATGTCACATAGTCGGTCTCGCATGGCCCATAGCCGTTGCAAGTTGGCTGATCGGTGGACGGCCCATATGCAGGAGGCGGGCTGGTTTGATCATAGTTTGGAGGTGCTGGTTCAGCGTACCCTGGCTGCTCGTAGGCTGCAGGTGGTGGAGGTGCTTGTTTGTTGTATGATGGCTGATAGCGATCAGCGAGCTGTTTATACGAGAGTGGCTTCGCGAGCACCAGGCTCTGCGAGGCCAAAAGGATGAGAAACGAAAACATCCCGACGGGGCGACTCCGTACGGGAGGTAGAGAGCGAGCTTGCTGTGACGAGCGGACGAGCAAATGTATTGCGTGACTTGCAATCGAGGGAGCGAGGGCACTACTTATCTGGCGCCTGCTGACCAGCCTCTATGGCCGCTGCCGGACGGTATGAAACAGATCTCTGCAAGCAAATTGCATGACGCGTTGGTTCTTGCATTGCCACGCGCGAAAGGATTGCCGGCATGTCGATATGTCCGTTGGAGTTGGGTTGAAGACATGCTCTATTAATTCAATAGGCGTTGTCTTATCCTGCCCGCGATGCGTGACGCCCGATTGTAGACAAGATCGGCGATGGCACACTATGAAGCTCATAGGGCAATCTGGAATGCGTATGGCCTAAGGTGAAACAGCGGCAGATCTCAAGAGCGTCTTCACAGGGAGAAATTGCAATGACCCATGCGCCTGCGCGTTGATCGAGCATTCAATGCGTGCCTCCGCCGATGAGAGAATGAACGAGGTAACCACAAGGCTAGCCTCTTGGCTGCGTCCTTGCTACCAGCTTCCAACACGCGTTCTGAAGGTCGGATGTTTCCTCCGACTAGGGCCGAAGGAAGATCTTGGTTGAGGCCGATGAAATGGACTCAAATGGTATCGACGACGGGGCCGGAGATGCAACGATCGATAAATTGTTTTCCTGCTAGAACTACCGTCGCGTTCGTCCCGCGTCTGCCGTCCCGCAAACGCGTCAAATGAAACGTGAGGTACGCGACCTGCAACACCACTCACGGTCGTTGGGCAATCGATAGCAGCTGTGATGCAATTGACTTCATTCCTGTTCACTGTTTGTGGGAAACATCATGGGGTTTGTCACAACTGCAGGGCGTTGTAAAGTCAACTGCGATTAGCCTGCAGATTGACACCTCGAAAGAGCTTAGCCGGCGGGGATATTCCAGTTTAAGCATAACTGCTACTATGGATACAATTTTGCAATTTCTAGAAGACGTTAGACTTAACTATAATAGAATCTATATAGTTTAATATATAATATATTAGTAGTTATATCTAAAGGCTAACTATAAATAAAGAAGAGTATCTACTAAGCTATTATATAATAAGTGCCTTCTAACTAAAGCTCGCTATCTATAGTAAGTATCTTATTAAGCTAGTAGCTACTAGTAGTCGTAGAAGCTCTATTATAGAAAACTACTTACTTTTTAACTACTTAATAATATCTTCTATTACTTTTATAAATAAAAAGAAAACTTACTAGTTATAATATAACTATAGTATTATATAATAGTATCGTAGGCCGAAGTTACTAAGTAACTATACTAGTTAAATCTATTATAGTAGAGTACTTAGAATAGATATAGATAGATAGATAAATTCTTTTACTATTCTATTTTCTATAGAGAAATATATAGTATATAGTATATATTTCTCTATCTACGAAGTCCTATTATATACCTCTACGTAATTATAGATAGAAATAGGTACTCCTAGAGTACGCTAGCTAAGTATAGGGCAACCTCTAAGTATAGTTTTAAGTATCTAATAGGTTTAAAGTCTAGGAATCTATAGAGCGAGAACTAGGCTAACTCTAAAGAATACTATAAACTAGAGCTAGCGTAGCTAGAACTAATATAAGATCTAATACTACGAGACTAGACTAGAATCTCTAGATAGTAAATTCTATTCTAGGCTTAGAAGCTAGAGTAGTAACCTAGTACTAGAATAAGCTAAAAAGAAAGAAGAAGTATACTATAATTAAGACTTTAAAGTAAAGTAGAAAGAGTAGAGAGTAGTATAGGAAAATATAGCCTAAAACTAAATAAATATAACCCGTTCTAGTCTAGGTAGAAGATATAATACTAACCTAAATAAGAGGCCTAGTAATCTTTTAGAAAGTACTCTAGAAAAGAAAAGAGAATATAACCTCTATATACTAGTATATACCTCTAGTACTATTAGGTTTAACTACTTATTCTAAGAGATTAGGAACTCTATCTATAAGGCCTAGTATCTCTATAGATCTTATAGTAGAATTATATACTAACTAATAGAACTATAGAAATAGAGATATTTATCTAAGGTCTATTCCTTTCTAGATACTCTATAGATAAACCTAAAGGCAGAGTATCTAATATAAGCGATCCTTATTCTATAGTTAAAGCTATCTATAAAGAAAGAGCTATCTTAGAATACTACTACTTAATATAATCTTAGTAAATATAAGTTATATAACTTAGATACTAAGTAAGGTAGAACGTTTAGAATAGGAATTAAATATTAGAGAGAGCTCCTGCTATAGACTAGTAGTACTCTCGTATAGAGTAAATAATATATAGCTAAAAATAAGAATAAGTATAGTTAGGCTCCTCTATAGAGAGTTTTTAGTTAGGTATTAAAGGTTCGTATTATAAAGATATATTATTTAAGAAAGATAAAGACGGACAAACATAAATAGCGAAGACGAAGCAACTGCTAGCGGCAGCTAGCAAACTAAAGAGATAGACGGGAGGGCCTCTAGCGAC